>VZRU01013575.1:108426-110926 GCA_013398155.1 Pedionomus torquatus | reverse complement strand
GACAACTTGCGACCAAAGTGCTGTTACAACACTAATTGTCCATGAAAGCTGACCTGCAGCAAAGCAGCAGAGTTCAGTTTCGATAGGCTTGGCTCAAGAGTACGAACGTGATTGGGGATGACAGGAGACATCCACGCATCAAAAATCTCCCGGAATGGCTGACGTGACTTTGCACACTGTAAGAAAAGCAGCGGAAATCCTCGACTCCTGGCTCTTTGTCAGGAAGGCAGAAAGGACCGCAGGGGTGGCCTTTTTAAGAGCATTTTTCCAAACCAGAGTGAGCTTTGCACGGCATTGAAAAGCAGGGATGGATCTTTTTCCTCCGTCCCATTCTCATTATTATTGTATCTTTAACCAAGCATAAATCCCACACATTTAATGATGGAAGACTGTATTTTCTCAGCCAAAGCCATGCTCCTCCTTAAATTTCAAGATATTTTCTGATTTTGATTCAACCGAACAGTTTTCTCCCCATTTTGTTTTAACTCGGCAAGTGCCAGGACTTGCAGCTTTCTGGTGTAAACCCCTTGCAGAAATGCTGGAAGTGTGTCAAGGCAAGCAGGAAGCATTTTTACTCTTACTCCTTGCTGACAATATTCAATTCAAGTACATTTTAGAAGACAAAAGGATTATAAAATAAAAAGTAAGGAAAACAATGGTACACATAATGTTACACATTTAAGAAGGACTAAATACCTATTTTAAGTATGAAAATAACTATATAAAGAAAATAAACTTTACAATGAAGAGCAAGAGAGGGATTTACAATTGGTGTGATGCTTCAGAGTTTTGAATGCTTAGTTTGAAAGGAAAGCTTCAGCTTTATTACATTTTGTAATATACTGTTAGCGCAGCATTTCAGGCTTTTTTTTTTTAAGCTGATAATGTACACGAGGCACCTTCTACCACTGTGATTTAAAAACCACATTTTATATTAAAAACCACATGTTATATTAAGTTACTTTTCTTATTATATCTTATTAAAAGCAGTGTAGCCCAAACTCAATATTTTAACTGATAATTTTAGCAGTTCAACTTTTGAAAGAAGAGAACAAAGTGCAAGGAACAAAATCAATCCTGAATCCTATTTGATAACCATAACTTTGGATCACATAAACAGTTACATTTTTTTAATTTTTGAAATGGTTCAATGTTTAGATGGACCTAAATATGAAGTTTAAAATCAAATTGATTAAAAATTGAACCTATTGAATTATTCAAAGAATTTCAAAATTACCCATTTTAAAAATTGAACAGTTTGAAAGTGTTAAGCTGCAATGCCAAAAAAATTAGTGACCCTAGAATAGAAGTTAGTGTGACCCTAGAATAACATAAAACCATGTATGGAGAATGTCAATAGGTGGGATGGGCTGAGGGATTTTTGTTTTCATTTTATTTTTAGAAGAAAAAAAACCATGCACAAAAAACTACTGACATTTTATACAGATAATAGGACCAATAAAATACATAAGACAATAAAGGACCATCAGAACATTTAGCAAAGGAAATAAAATTGAATGACTTTTTTTCAGAGACAGCACAAGACTATTAACCAACACTATATCACCCAGTGGGCTGGAATTTCTCCTATCTGGATATTTCTTAAATACTTCCCTCTTTAGAAGAAACACAGACACACACACTCACACCTTAATATAAAACATAGCCCATAAAGCAGCCTTAGGCATCAGCGTTAAACACACATCTGGGTGGATCAGTAGGCAGGATGAAGCGGGTCATTCGGGTTACTTATTTAGGATGGCAGATGACACATGTCATTCAGATACAGTGGGGTTACTAAGTTAGAAGGCAAATGTAAGTCACATTTATATTTATTCACACTCCTCTTCTACAGGAAAAAGGAAGTTTTTTATTGTTTAAGAATTTTTTTTCAAACACGTACATCTACTGTTACGGTGTAAGGCTACCAAGTCATTTACACTGCATCTAATGCAGAGGTTTGAACTGAACTTGGTATTGCTATAATAAAGTGCTGCATTACTAATAATTTAGCAACAAATATATAGAATAAAAACAGTTTTATAGTCCTATACCTTTGGGCAAAAAGGCCAAAGATCTCTACAACAACCATTGTAATACACTCTTGATTTTTAAAAAGCTGCTCAACTTCAAACAACAATTATTATTATTGAAATACAAGAGAACCTTGACACACAGTTTAAAATAAAAACAGTATTTTAACTATACCACTTTACTAAACAGAAAATACAGATAAATATAGTTATTTATATATATAAATACACAAAGACATAAATACTTTTTCCTTGTTCCTCCTCCCCATTAACATTATTCAGTATTTATTTAGCTTCACTTTTTTTCCAGAACCGATAAAACATTTGGTAACATATACCATTGTTTCCAAAGAACATTTTGTACAAGAAGTAATGAGAGAAATATAACCTCTGCTTGGCACTTCCCCTACAACTTAAAAAGGTCTACCTGCAATCAATGGTGAGCTTATACACCATTAACAGACAAA
>VZRU01013575.1:61288-108356 GCA_013398155.1 Pedionomus torquatus | reverse complement strand
AGAGGGTGGAAAAAAACCACCCAACAGGCAGCATAAGTGGGACATCAAACAGAGTATGATCATGAAAAAGAATGAGAACACACCACCAACTAAAAAGAAGGTACTAAGCTTGTTGCTTCTCAGAAATCAGAAAGGAGATGGAAAGAATATAAACAAGAAGCCGTCCTTTTCTAAAGCTTTTGTTCTTTTCAGGAGATGTAGAAGACAATACAGCAACTATTTCTCCTTTTGAAATAGGGGGAAAAAAATGGTGTTTCTAAATGTCCGAATAGATTGGGGGCAATTACTTTAAGCTCCTTAGTTCACAAGGGAAATTTGACCATTATAATATTAATTTATAATATAAATACACACATTTATGCATGCATAGGCATTGCACAACTTTCAGACCAGTGGAGCCATTAGATAGAAACAATGGTGAAAATATTTAGAAGCCCATACATGTTCTGCTTCCTAAAACCCAAACATGCCTCATTAATGGTGACAGAACGGTGCTTTATACCAGGGAGAGAAAGTCTATAGTTAACTGTTCACAAGGCATCAGAATTTTAAAGACAGAACATTACAAGGCAAACAAAACTCTTACTTTTGGTATTGGCACAAGCCTGAAATCAAGCCAAATGCTTCTCTGTGCAGCTGCTGAAATACCACCATATTCTCAAATCAGGAATCTGAGCTCCCCAAGGCGGCACCCACAGAAAGCCCAGTATTTCATAGGGTACTCTGTGCTGCACTGCCCCTTCTGCCCACACTCTCCCCACCTTCCCAGCATCCCCAAAGCTGCTCACTGGGCCAGCCAGTCACCAGGATTAGCTCTGATCTAACCAGAGGCTAATTTCCTTTTAGCCTGAAAACGAATGCTGAGCTCCTTCAGCTTCCATGTTTGACAAGAAAGGCCAGGGATGTGACCACGTGGCTAGGACAGCACCACATTTTAGCAACCACACAATCTCAGATCAGCTTTAGTATCACAGCCCTTCAAAGACTGTAGTCATAACAGGTCCCTGCTTTAGAAGATGCAGGTTTTGCTTTATATTACTTTCATCCCACGTCTGATTTTTATGAGGTTCTAGGTCATTAGTTACACTACAAATAATCACCTTAAAAGGAAGACAATGCCCAGAACCTGTCTCCAAACTGAAATCCAAAGATTTGAAGTCCAAACAATCCAAAGAAATAACAGAAAAGCCTCGTGTTTAAGTTGGAGCCATACTGTTACCTCCAACGGGTGTTATTCCCACGACTCCTTCCTTTTTGTTGTTGAAGAGATATTAGTCCATTTTTCCTTCTTTTTATGATATTGTTACATTGGCACTATCCTGTCAGCCAGATCGTGCTCTACGGCTGCGACATTCTAACACCTGCCATTTTCAGCAAGCACTATACAGAAAGTATAAGTCTACTTTAAAAGCATCCTTAATTACAAAGTGGTTACAAATGCTTAATATCATCGTTTATTCATGGGAATACAGCATTCCAAATCTATGATATCCATTGATAATTCTAACAAATGCTTGGTCCATAAATATTTAATGGCCACTTGTGGATGTTTTATGTTGCTGTCTTTGGAGTTGACCTATTCTCAGGTTTATTAATTGGAAAAGGTTTATTTCATCCTAAATAAGATATGTAATTTTACAATATTCGAATTATGCATAGAGGCAATCAGATAATTCTGTCTCAAGCAAACAAGGAAAACACATCTTTCACAAAAAGAGCATATATCAAGTTAACGAGGGACAGCGTATGGTTTCTCAGGGCTTTCAAACAGAAGACTGCTTGACAGATCCCTCCACCCTTAAACAAGACAACAGCAGTTTAATCAAAACTCTATGGCTGCTCCCGTGTGCCTAACAAGCTCCCTCCTTCCTTTTAGCATGGGTTTTACCTGCCTGGTCCAAAGCTAAACCCACTGTTGAATATAAATCCCTCCTGCCTGTAAGCCTACTTACTACTATAGCGCACACAGCTAACTGTCTTGCTAAGACTCGAGATCCTGAAGTAAGAACACAAATTTGAAATACAAATCACATCTGAGGATTATGACATAACCTATGAAATCAAAAATCCCTGTATCTTCTGTCCTCAACCACTGCCTATAGGTCTTTACAGTGTCACAAACCACAACAGCACTACCATATTCCTTATTACACCATCAGGAAATTATTCTTCCACCCCTAAGATATAGCAGCACTGTACTGCTGCAACCCCATCACAAGCGGACTCTCTCACTAAGTCTTGATCGCCTCTCCAAAGCCTTCAGCTGAAGCTAGTGGTTATTTTTTTAATGCAATTCCTTATACATCCACTATTACAATAGGAATATTGACTGCGCCAACAAAAACGGCTATGGAGGATTCTCACAAAAAATGACCATTTACCATTAGATCCTATTACTCTCTAGCAACATATTATATATATATACTGTATAATTGTAAACCAAAAAGGTTATTAAATGACATTATTAAGGTTGTAAAGTCAAGCACCTAGTGCTTGGGAAACTCCAAAAGTAAGACTGCCTTCAAAATCGCAACGGCTTGCGCTGCCAATACGCATCTTACTCTACAGGGACAAAACTTCCAGTATGTTTCAGACTTATTTTCAGTTTTAATGAGGAATCCAATTATTTCAGCTTAAAAATATTCAAAAGTAAGTCTGTGTAAAACAGACACCCACAATTCAATTTAAGGCAGGTATCAAAAAGCAGGTAATTTAATTCCAAATTAAATAAAATGAAAGAAGAATCTTTTAATAAGTGTCAAGGTACTTAAAGACAGGCAGGACAGGTATAACTGTAACACATTTTATCACATTATATAGACATACTAGATGATATTTACAGGGCTGCAAACTAAAAATCCAGAGTCTATGATATTCCAGTCTTTCTCAAAACATAAATTCTGCATGGTAGGAACTTGCCCAGCTGTACATTTGTAAAAGCAGAAATATAATGTTTGATTTTGAGGACCCACAACACTTCTCTCATATATATGTATTCCATGACATTAAGACATCATGTCATACTTGTTTAATATTTTCGTTTCTTTCATTTGCGAGGCAAAGAAATGAAAATATCCAATAACACTTATTGCATTTACCCAGAATTAATTCTCAGTTTCACATGAAGCCCTGTAAACCTTCACATCCCTGCTACAGTGAATGTTAAGAAGATGGAGTTGCTTTTAGTCCTTCATTAATGAGTGGACATCCTTAGCCTGCACACCAAAAGTGGCATCAGACCACAAGGCCATCTTTCCTAATGAAACACTGCTGAACCAGACATCATTATCATGTGCAAAACTGACACGACAGTTGGCATTTTGTGCTATCCTCTGTTATCATCATTCATTTACAGAATTTTCTTGATTAAGAAGTGGTATGGTTGAACCGGTAGGCTACTTTTGCAATGTTATCTGCTTCTTTGGCAACGACTGGAACTAGCTATCTGTGATCAGTACATTCAATTAATAATTCAAATAAAATAGGGGTTGTCCACCATTCTAAGCTCCTGGACCTTAGGTACGCAAGAGCCAATCACTGGTTTGCTTTGGCAGCCATCCAGGACACTAATTTGTAAAGGGTTTTAACCTGTTATAGGGGAACAGGTTAATCTTGGAACCTAATTTGTGTGCCTTTTAAATGCAAGTTCCTTGTGGCAGAGGCTGTGCCTTCTGCCTCCTAGAACAGTTCCCATAAAACAGGTGCAACCACCACAAACAAAAGTGATAATCTAAAGCACTGATACAAGCCGATCATCAGTTGAGCCAATACAACTATTAGGAGCTTACACCTTCTAAGCCACCTTTTTTAAAGCTGAACTAATTTAAAAAACTTATACGAAGTCTTCCTTTATTCATATCTACATTCTAAATTACAAAAACATCTATTATTATTAGTCCATTCACTTAGCTCTTTAGTCAGTGACAGAGAAACATTTGTTGTAAGTGCAACTGCAGACGTATTTCAGATGCAAAGACAGCTACTTATTAAGACCAGAAGACCGTGTGTTACCAACAATTTTTAACCAACATAGGTAATCCTGAAAGCTGAAAATTTCTTCAAAAAGCTGTTTTAACATTAAGAAGAGATCTTAAAGATAAGGTATGTTCCATAGCCATAAGAAGTATTTATTTTTCCCTCATTAACCAAATGGAAAATAAAACATATTAGACTTTCACTCCTTTTGACCCATAGTGAATATTCTAAAAAGAGAGGAAAACTTCAAACCACCAAAGTGAACAGGGCCACACTTGGCAATTAAATTCAAGACCAGGACACCTTTGTCCAAAGGGCAAGAGTCTATAGTGAGTATTAAATTTCATGGCACGTTTGTTTAACTTCATCAAAACTTCTGAAAACAACAGAACATCTTCCTTTCCCCTATTTACTTATATTAATGATAACAAAACTAAATACTTCAAATATTAACATTCTTTCAGAGCCTAACATTTCAAGGTAGCTGGTAGGTGACATGGCAGATTTAAAAACACAAGACATCTAACAGCACTATTTAGCACGTGGTTTCCACTCTTTGAACTTTGTGACTCCTTTCATTTTCTTTCCTCATTATGGTCACATTCTCCTGAGCTGATATATTCTGTATGCAGTACAGTAATTCTCCTTTTATACACAACACTGAAAACCTTGGAATTATGCCATTTTCATTTGTGCAAGAGAAGCAGAGGGAGCCACTGTCTTTAATGTATATTTTCTCTTTAGCAGTGTAAGTTTTTGGAAACTGAATGAAAAGTAAAAGACTTCTAGTAAACATTTAACTTCCCTGTAGTGATTAAAAAAAGGTAATACTTGCAATATTCTTGTCCTTTGAAAGTTAAATGATGCGGCCCGTTACACCTACTCCACCACATTCTCAAGGAGGTAAGTTCCGAAGCAAGAGAATGAAGTGAGCCTCTACGTGTTTAGCCAGAGCCACGCTTAATCTAATGGACATGAATAAACTGAAGTCAGAATGAAATAAAACGTGTACTTGAAATGTATTCTTCTGTGGTTTCACCTTTTTAGGAACTGGCACCCATGTTGAAAAGGGAAGACAGAGAAGGTAGTTTCTCAACAGTCTTTTTGCAAATCCACTAGATACAGGCAACTTGCAAAATAAGCTCTGCCTACATAAGCATTGCTCTGAGTAGATAATGTTGCTGTCAACAGATGATGACTGTCAGAAAAACCACACACATTGATGGACCTTGCAAGGTTGCTTATGCTTCATGTTGCTCCTGAAATGTGGAAAGAAAGTATAGGAGACAGCCCTATCACCCAATTGCTAATTTTGTAGAACCAAAGAGATGTCAGTTCAGTTAATTGTGCAGAAGAGTCTTTCTTCCCTCTCCTTTCTGCCCGTGAGTAACAGAGCAGCTAACAATATTGACATTTAAACCATCATCATTGGGCATCTGAATTAACACCTCACAGAGATGAACAGACAAGTTCACACCTTTCAAAACTACTGTGCTAAAGGCACTTCTGTAGACATCCCTGTATCAGTTGCACTGGGTTAATACTTCTGAGGCACCATAAAAGCTAGCTTTTATTAAGAAAATAAATTGTTAAGACAGACAAGAACAAGAAAGCAGTTTAGAAAGTATACTGTAGTATTACATACCAATATTGTTTAAATTCACATTAGCACAAAATCTGGTCCACTACAGAACAACTTTTTGAGTTTTTCTTCAGAGTCTGTTTCAGTTGTTGCTCTGTATGAACTTGGACAGTTACTTTTAAAATAGTAACCATTCTAAGCAGCACTTTACACAACAGCTAACCAATAATTTGAAAGCAGGGGAACAATTTTCTTCCAGCAGCTGCTTCCTCCAGACCTTTCCCAAACATTCAAGCAGCTATTACATGCTTGTATGGTGCTTTGCTAGCAATTCCACCTTTTTAATACATCCTCATGTTAATAAGTAGAGACAACATATACATTTGATGGAAGTAAATGTCGTAGTCATTGGAACACACACACTTAAGCAATTCTAAGTAGGTCTGCATGGCACAATGCATTGTTTTGTATTCAGTCAATTTGCAAATCCAGAGCAAGGTTTGTTACTGGAAGCAGTTTAGAACGTGATAAAAGTGTATTCTGCTAGGGAAAATTGGCTGTACAGAGGAGCAAGGCATATTAGGCATGGTAGAGTATCAAGGAACAGAGCTAGTTGGCGCTTCTTCACACAACACTATATGGCATGATATGAACAAAACCTAAACCACATGAATGAATTAGGCATATAGTGCTGAATCTGTGCAATTTAAATCAAAGACCTTTCCTGGAACCTTTTTTGCTCCTTGGGGGGCAACAAGTTTTCCTAATCTAACTCAAACTGAGTACATAAATCCATCTGTAAAGAAAACAAGCTTACACATTACAGAAACGTACTCATTTGCACATTACAGATGTTTTCAAAACCTATGAGGGTTACCTGGCTATAGTAATCCCCATTCTTCCTCCTGATGGCCAGTCTGTACCACAACACTCCTAGGTTTACATGGCATTTTAGTTTTTAAACTATGCTAGGATAGCTAGCTCTTCTGCCTCTCGCTCTTAATTAATTCTGACTCTTCACCTGTTTTCCATTTCATATTCCCAGAGACATATACTCTAAAAAATTAGCTCTTATTTGTACCTAATAACATTCTCAGTTGAGAAGCTTATATTGGACTCATATTTGCTTGAGAGATACCGAATCCCCTTGAGACTGTCTGCCACAGATATTATCCCTTTTAATTTCTAATTTTTTTTTTTATCACGAACCTTTCTCTACACTACAGGACTGTGGAGATTAGACAATAGGTGCTCTAAAGAGAAATGCTCCAAGATTTTTAAATCTCCATCTCAAATTGCTACTTAAGAGCCAGTCAACTTTGAAAAGTTTTTGTAAAAGGGAAGGTCTCAGTGAAGCAAGTATTTCTAGTCCAAGTTACCTAGCCCTTTAAATTCTGTGTACCATCCATATATATGCATAATGCTGACTGAGAACTATACTCTCGGCTCCTATCATTTTTTCTCCACACTCTTAAGTGGGGTCATCTCCCTTATCACCAGGGAATCAATGCCAGGTTACCGTGCCATCAATTTAATTGAGGGGAGGGCTGCTTAAAGCATCTTGCATTTCCTATAAAATGTAATGGGATTCTGCCTCCTCCTGACCTGTAGTGGTGGAGAGACCTTCCCCAGGTGAAGGCCTGACCTGCAGCCCAGCCGCCGCCGCCCCCACCCCAAACCCTGGCACCCCCCAGCTCCCAAACACCAGGGATCCCTGATAATCCTCCCTGTCAAAGGCAGCTGGAGAGACAGAAGGGCTTCCAAGATAAACACTGCCTCTTCTACTCAGACATTTAAACAGCATTTGGTAGTTTTACCAGGCACTAGTTCTACCAGATTTACCATTAGAAATTAAGAAGTGCCTGGGAGAAAAGGAAAAAGGAGAAAAGGAAGGAAAGAACACTGAGCTTTCTAGAGACAAGAAATGTTAATAACTAGTCATTAGAAGTGATTTTGGTTGCTTTGTTTTTTAAATAACGAGGTAGCAGACATCTTTCCAGAGGTGTTACCTAGCTATCCTGATGACTGCCATGCTCAAGGTAGTTTTGGAAACAGGTTAGGACCTCTCCAGGAGAGAGGACAGATCTTTCCTACCACTGTCCCTTGCTGGGTGCTGAAGGTTTGGAAAATGCAGATAAAGCTGTGTGTTGCTGCAGCCTCCTTCATGGCAGCACTAGAAACCATTAAGCACTTTTGAGGAAAAAGCAAGAGTATCAGAACAGGAACATCATGGGTTTATTTGCATTACTAGGATTCTCTGGAATGTTAGNCCTCCCCTTTCCTTCTATATATCCAACAGATATTGGTAAGATGTACAATTGTCTTGAGCATCCTATGGAATAACATATATATAATATACATACTGCATGAAGAAGATAGACCCTCCCACTTAGGACAGCAAAACAAAAAAACAACTACAGAAAAAACAAGATTATTATTGTTAGTATGGAAACAGACATTTGCAAAGAAAACATGCACAGAAAGATCTATAGGATATTTTTGATACCTAATATGGTTAAAATAACATCTATCAAGACCAATCTTCCCTCTTCAATGACAAAGCACAAGCTAAATTCAAAAAGCACACTTCAAAACATTGCCTGGTAGCCCCTGAGAATTGAACACAGATAATCTTTCTTTCAGGTGCAGCATATTATCCGATCAACACAACACAAACTGATTTCCATAAGAAATTCTAGCCTCATCATGCAACCTTCGTGTTAATTTAAAAAACAGTCCTTGATTTTGAAATAAAGTTGAAAGTATAGTGTCAGAACAAAGTGAAAGAGGTATCATTAGCCTTCAAATGTGACAAATAAGAAAGACACAAACAAGTGTCAGGATAATTAAAAAGGTATTGTTCACTTTTTAGAAGAAAAAAAATGAATTGCACAAGAAATATTAAGCTAACAAAGAAAGAGCAAATATGAGTAGAAAAAATGACAGTTATCTGCAAAATTCATAAATGTGTCTTTTGTACAACCATAATGATCATATTTTATGCTGTCATTTTACATTTAATTGCTCACCCTGGTACTTTTCTTCATAGAAGCCATCAGTACCCCACAGAGCCAGATGCTGAATTGCAAAAAAACATACTGTGACCACAGACTTATAGGAAAGTAACTTTGCTGAGCTGTGGTGTATGACAAGTTAATTTTTGCAATTATACTTTTTCCAAGAATAAATGAAACTGCAGGTCATTACTATTCTATATCATTAAAAAGAGGCAGAAAATGTTCTTGATCATAAAAGCCTCAAACTCATTTTATCATTACTTTGACATATGAAAGCAACTTTTCAAGCTGCTTTTCCTCAATGTGACTTAATGAAATAAGCACCACCTCAGCTGAAATATGTAAACATCTTGATACATTAAGAGGCACATAACTAGAGAATATTGTTATTATTACACAATGCTAACCCATCATACGTCTAGCAGGAAAGAAATGCGGTATGGGCTATGCCTACTCACAGCTGTTAGCTCTGCTGTATTACACTACTTATAAAAGTACTGAAGAGATAGGGTTGTCATGCAGACTGAAATCGTCTCCTGTTCATTTGTCTTCCTATGAGACATTAAATGTTAGAAATGTTTTTTAGAAGAGTTAAGCACAAGCAGTGTCCATCACTGTCAACTTGTCTGTGCAATCAAACAGCATGAAAGCAGATATCTTTATGAAACACGTAATGTCTGTTTTCTGTATTGGTGCTTATGCCATCAGAAGAAAGGTTTATCAAGAACTCAAAAGTTGTGTGGTTCTTTGAATTTCAAAATATTTACTGTACATGGAAAACTCAATACTTTCTAGAGCATTCTTTCTCATTAAATTCCTTTTCATTTTCTGCACAATTGCTTTACTTTCCCATCAGCAATACAAACTACACATGGAGTGAGAAGAAGATTCCACTTTCCAGACAAGGAATATATTTATGAAGACAAAAGAACAAGAGGAAAATGTTCCAAGTGTCATTGCATCTGTTTGCTACAGACGTCAAGAACCTTTTAAAAATTGACTACAGAGCTGACAAAAGACATCAGGTTGACAGCCAAAGAGCTGGAAAACCTCAGTTCACCCACTGAACAAGTGAATACAGTGACCCCAAGCCAAAAAAACCAAGGCAGTTTTTCAGAATCTTCACTGCCAACCCATCCAATCCTTAAGAGTACTGAGTAAGCCAAATACATCCTTTGTTAACACACCCTTTAGTGTATCTCCTAAATTAAGGGTAATTAGTTACTTCAGTTCTCTTTTCTGAGAATGAGAGCAGGGACCACTAGACAGATAATGAAAGAAACTGTCCAATATATCCTTTGCTGAGATTTCCAAATTCGTGGAACTAACCAGAGACAAAAATCAAATTGATTTCTTAAAACAGGCTGCATGTAACTTTATCTGTTACTCTTTGGTTCGTTTTACCTCAAACCAGGACACTCTTGTCCAAGCCTTAGTTCTTTCCTTCAGAATAGTGAAGGAAATTGTTTGGAAATTATTTATAAATTCCACAGTTTGATAATTAAGAGCACCTCTCCCTCATTCGCCATTTGATCTCCTTGTATGGCAGCCATGGATCCCTACGCACCAGACTCTCTCTGTTTATATACACGTTCCAAAAGAACTGTTTCACAGTATTTTCATAAACACACAACGAGCCTCTAAGCACATTTGCTATCAAAAAAAGGAACACCACAAACACCGGACGTAGTTGGCTTTTGCTCTTACTTAGGATATTAAGACTTTATTGCTTCAAGGCGGTGTTTGTGTCAGGAAGAAGAAATTAGAATTACAGAGGGGAAAAAAAGCATAGTTTGAACTGCTTACCGTTACATACAAGTCTTATACAGAAATGAAACACTATCAAATTAATTCTGTGCAGCTACAAAATAGGAGGAGGTTGTCTGTAGGCAGACAGGGAACCAAACAGCTTTTAAAATCTCCAGTGCCACAATTTTAATCTCAATGCATCCCATTTGCAAACAAATCATTGCTAAGGAGATACAACATTACTATTGTAAATAAAAAAATATTATTAAAGTATAATCAAAACACTCAGTAAAGAATGTGTATCTTGCCCTGGACTACCAATTACTTTGCTGAAAATTTATACATGCAGCATAGAACTTATTTTTCCAATTTGTTTTTGCTCAACTGTTTAAAAGTGATGCCTATTTACAGGCTTTCTTTTCCCATAAGTAGGAAAAAAAAACACAACCAGAAAACAGGTACTCGACTATTTTTAAATCTAACGATCTTTATCAGAATTCCTGTTACAATCAACCCCAGGACATTGTATTTAAACAATAAAACACAACAAGAAAGCAGAAGTCTGCAGTAAATCTATTTACATACTAACAACCAACAGCTTAGCACCTGTATAACACAACAACAATGAAAGGCAGCATGTGTTGCCTTCCTGCTCAGAAGGCAGGATTGAGAAAAATGGTAAGAACCTGAAGCAGTTGTTGTGAGGTTATTTACATAAACAAAGGTATGGTAAAATAATCTGGTCTGTGTAGGCAGACCTCGGTAAATTTGTGCGAGTTAGCAGGGCTCAATACAGGAACATGGGTTTACCTATGCAGAATGGTTCACAGAGTCAGGGTTTAATGGGTGAAGGACTAAAACCTACCCACTCTCTCTTCTCTTTCACTGTCAGCTTTCATCTATACTCATTACTTTCAATGTAGAACTCCTTTTGCATACCTCACAATATACATAAATTTTATTATATATACGACTAGAGAAAGGAAAAAAAAAAAAAGAAAGAGAGAAAGAGAGTATTATTTTAGGAGAGATTGTTATTTTCTCCCCGAACCCTTTCCAATTTCCTTTCACCCTCAAGCCAAAAGCAAAAATTTTTGCCAACTAACGAACAAATTATAAATAAAACACTGTTAAAGCTCTGATTCACAAAACAATATTAAAGCCACCGTACTGCAGTTCAATATATGATTAGAAGCAAAATTAAAGCATGTTAGATGATGTACTTTTGATCAGGTAATATAAATACAAAAAATAGCAGATGATCTTTAACTGTCAAGTATGGATTTTTTCATATCTGGAACAATTTACTGTCACAGGCCCTTTGGTGCTGCAAAAGTATTCGTACAGCTATTAACTATTTAATTCTTAGCTGACACTGTGTTTTAGGATAGGGATTTAAATAATTTACTTCTACATTCTACTGTTTAAATTTTGCTGCTAGGAATTCATGCAACAAAGTTGTAGAAAAAAATACATGACGCTTGTTGATAGTGATATAAGACAGGATTATTATAAAAACCAATTATATCTTTTCATTCTCTTTTGCTTAATTAAAGCAAGAAGAATCACTATCTTTCTCAGCAGCAATCATGTGGAAGCTGTAGAGCACAGATACAGTAATTAACTTAACCTTATCACTTAACTCTATTGGGTCATTCGAGTGAGGCACAGTATCAGAGCTCAGAATCAATGCTGGAACGCTAAAATCTTTGAGCAGTTCAGAGATTGAATAATGCCATCTGCAAATGGACAGTCTTTGTTCCTGCTTAGCTATGCTGGATAAATGTTCCCGCTCATAACTTTAACATGGCAGCTTAACCATTTAATCATTGTATATTAATACATTATCAATATTGTGAACATGTAAGTACAAAATTACTTGTCAAAGTAATCAGATATTACTGATTTTTGTGCATAAATACGATACGTGTGGGATTCTGTCTTAATTATATATTTTCACGAAAGAAGATATAGCCTAGATTTTTTTCAAGAGACATTGAAAAGAATTACTCCTATATGTAAATTTATTTTCCTTTCATCTAGAGTTGATTTTTAAAATTAAAAGCAATATTCTGTATTTGCTTTGTTAAATTAACCAAGTACGCAAAGTTTAGTGCATTTTAGCTATACAGGGGATACTTGGGCATCTGGGGGATTTTCATAACTGAAGACTTGTGATGTATCACAACAAATTAAGCATAATTAAACACTCTGTTCAGTGTCTATTGTTAATTGCAGCAGCTAATTTGATGCTTGGTTACTGTTATGTTCTGAACTATTTCT
This sequence comes from Pedionomus torquatus, assembly GCA_013398155.1. Lineage (NCBI taxonomy): Eukaryota > Metazoa > Chordata > Aves > Charadriiformes > Pedionomidae > Pedionomus > Pedionomus torquatus. The sequence continues at coordinate 95,750 of VZRU01013575.1, read as the reverse complement.
GAGCACGCAGAATTGTTCAGTTAAGACTGCTTGCTTATAGCCCTAAACTTATTTTTTTTTTTTTCCAAAGCTCGTTCGACAGATTTTAGCTCATTTATTACTTCTGTTAAACGATCAGAAATTCCCTTGACAAGGCAGTACTTTGAGGTCCTTCACTTTCACCAAGTCAGACACTAAATCATAGGGGACGATTATCAGCAAATGCTCTCCGACAGGCCCTAAGCCTGCTGAGGTAATGCAGCTGACAAACTTTGATGCGCCATGCCCGTGCACATTATGTTCACGTAGTGTGTACATCTGGGCACCCTTTATGGCGATGCAGCAAACAGCCAATCATTTATTCCACTCTAATTAGCACACATGTAAATCCTCACCAATCAAGCCACTCACAGGGTTACCGTTGTGGCAGCCATACAGCAAGCTGGCAGGACATGGGAAGAAAGTACAAGAAGCAACTATTGGGTTTGATTTGAACCTGCCGTCACGCCACGGCAGGTCCCCCCAGTCCTGACTGTAACCAGCTCTCCCTTTCACAACCCATCACCCAGCTACAGGAGAAAAAGGTCATCGGGCAGACTGCAGACCGGCCAAGATGCTTTGATTCTTTACAGGCTTTGGGAGCACACCTGAAGCGACACGCGTCTCCGATAGCTTACAGCGCAATAGCTGTCGTGGGCAAAAGTCAGGAGTAGCTTTAAAGCATGCAGCACAGCATGGAGTACATGGTACCTCGAAGAAGCACTGTCCACCTCAATATTTTAGACCCTGTTATGTCGCCAGGAAACTATCTGCCAGGTGTCAGCATCCCTTTTCTTCCTCGCAAGCCCAGGTGCCTCTGCAGTAACTCTTGTATTTTGAAATAAATAGCAAATGCCTTCAAAAGGACAGATTCAGGCACTCAGAAAAACTAATGACACTGGTTTATATTATGCAACTCTAAAGAATACCGTGTGCTTTGAAATACCTAACGTGGTTAGCTCCCATTTCCTAAAATTGAATCAAGCGCATATGAAACACCCTACAGTGCTATTCATTACTAAATTACAAAATGCTCTATTTCAAAACGGTTTTAAAATGTGCACACTTATTGTCAAGGATACGACAGTTAGCTTAATAAAAGTATTCCTCAAAACAGAAAGTCTGCCTATTTAGAACAAAAATCTACTTAAATCTTGTACCTTCATGCTTCCAGTGCTTACTGCAAGAAAAAAGCAGCAAAACTACATTTAGCAGTAGGATTTAGTTACACTGATTTACATTTTTATTTAATGGACTGGAAGGATGGAAAGACACATTCACTAAATGAATCTTCAAACTTTTTATACTTATGTGTATTTGTACTCCCCATTTATCTTCATCTGCACTTAAGTAAACATGTTTATAAATTGACTTGTTATATTACACAAATTAATGAAGCAACAAGCTATGGGAAGTCTGACATCAGTTCATTTTTCAAGCACTTTTCAATAAAATATCACTAGAAAAAAATTATTCTTCTAAGATTATATGGACAACCAGAACAGACAGACAGAAAGAGAAACTAAACCATGGCGATCCCACTCCAGACTGGAGCAAGGAGAGTAGGATGAAAAAAGTCTGCTCAAGAGTTTCATCAACATAGTTTCATCCAAGTTTTATAAGCAAAAACGAGAATATCCTCCCTATAGTAACATAAAAATGAGATAATAATGCAGTAAATACTATATGCCTACCAAAAAACAAGCAAGGAAGCATACGTATCTTGTATCTTTTATAGACTGAAAAATATTGGGGAGGGGAGAGGAAGAAATGTCCTCCTCACACGATGGATGCTTTCAATGCTGATGCTGCCTCTCCAGTAGTCTCCCCTTGCTACAGAGCTACCACCAAGCAAGAAGGCAGGTTGTAGCTCTCAGCCTGGGTACGGGCTGTTCAGTAGAACGGTCCCTCACAGGTTTGCAAGAAACCAAAGAATTGTCTTGGTTGGAAGGGACCTTTCAGATCAAGTCCAACCATCAACATCACACTGACAAAACCCATCACTAAACCACATTGGTAAGCACTATGTTGATCTATCTTTTAAGTACCTCTAGGGATGACAATTCCGCCACTTGCCTGGGAAGCCTGTTTGAAAATGGCTGTCCATTAAGAACGGTTTCGAGGGGAGAGGAAATCACCTTATGAGATTTATTGGCTTATGAATCCGCTCCTGGGACATCTGTAACTTTGCAACTGAAATTAGACACTCCTGTTCTAAATTTACTTCCAAATCAAACGGGAACATTTATGCTTGCGTGACCGCTGGATGCTCATGGCTTTACCAGACCTGAGGTCAGGGAGGGCAGACCATGGGAGGCAGCTGGGTGCTGAGGGACAGCTGGAACCCTCTCACCTCCCCTGCCCACCAAGCCCTGTCTCCCAAAACATACACTTCTATAAGACTTCCAGTGAAAAATTGCAAAAGACCGTTGGTACAGCAAACCCAAATGCAGAAGACAACAACGGGCAAGGCCATGGCCATGCAGGAAGCAGTATCTTCTCCCCTCAGGCTTCTGCCAGTCAACCCCTGGGTCTTGTCAGAGCCACCGTTGGGGTGCCCTGGCAAGGCTGGGGGTTGGCAGGGCAGTGATGGACCCAACGAGCCCAGGAGCTCCAAACTGCCCCAAGGCTGGCCAGTATGACAGGCAGCAACTTGGTGGAAAATATTTAGATGTAGGGCCACCACCTTGCACCGAAACTGCCCAAAATGCCAGCCTCCCATAATGTGGCAAGGCAAAGGAAGAGCGAAATAAGGTCCTGCGGTGACCAAGAGCTGAGCATCACACTGCTCCCTGCAGCTAGAAACATTGTCTGCTTTCTCCTCTGCCAGTTAAAGTCACATAAAGTCACAGCAGAGTGGGGTCTGTGCTGCCCAGCGCATCCAAGGGGAAGGTGGTAACTACAGCACACTCCTCTGAGCGCAGAGCAAACAGAAAGGCCACAGACAGACCATCTCGACCAGATCCTTGGCAATTCTGTACAGATGAGAACAAAAAAAAAAGAAAAAAAAAAAACCAAACCATAATGATCTTATATTCTCCTTTCCAGATATATCTATAGAATTTTTTTATTTGATGCAAGATTTTTTTCCTTTCTTTATCACAGAATGAAAGAATGTTGTCCACGTACAATGTAATAAAATTTTGAACACAAAGGCTTACCAACTGCTCAAAACTCATTAAGTATCCCCTTTGATCTCTTAATGTATTGCTCTATTTACTTTATTAAGTAATCTGATCTAATATTAAAAAAGTACCTTTTAATTCTTTTAAAGTTCTCATTCTAGATAAATAAGCATTTATGTGCAGTTACATTTTTCTCTCACAATGTTATTTAAATAGAAAACTGAACCAGTTTTTTGGTTTTGTTACCAAATCCAGACGCAGCTCCTTTACCTCTTCCAGCAACACAGAAAACATTTAGAATTTACATTAAGAGTTTTTAACACATTTTAACTACACAATCCACTTGTTCTCCTTTATTACATACTGGTGGGTGTTCTTCAGTTCTATGACAGTGTAAGAAGACAAAACAGAAGTTACATCATCATCATCAGATCACCAAACTCAATAGCCACACCAGAGAAGGGCAGCAATGCCCCTTATGCCACCTGCACATCACTTCAGCCACTCAGCTGTCAGTAAGCTGGCCAGCCCACGACAATAGTTGGGTCAACACAATCACCCTGCAGCCTTTGAAAACCTAACCTTTTTGTCACGTAAGTCAGAGAACATTATTCTAGCAGTATGCACAGCTCTAGCAGGGCCACACAAAACAGCATCCCAGCCACCTTAAGGAAGCAGAGAACAGATGTAAGAAACTATCCACATCGCCAGATGATCCTGAGAAGATTTTAGAAAAATTAAATGAAATACGGTAGACCTCTGTTTCTTTAGGGGGAGAAAAAAACCCTCAGTAAGGATTAATAAAAATTATGAAGGGAACTGACGCAATCACTGTAGGTGGCTATCTCAGCTCATCTCAAATGCAAAAGCAAGGAAAGCTCACTGTAAGCTATAAAAGGCAAAGGCAATCAGGCAAGAAGGGCAAATATGTAGGAACTCTAATTAACGAACAATAAATGCATAAAATAAACTGCCAAAAGATGAAATCAAAGCAGGTACTTTTTTTTTTTTTTAATGAGACAATACACTGGTCCACAATTAATTTTTTGTAACGATTTAATTATGACAATGAATAGGTTTTAATATTTTTTGCCCTGTTTCCTATGGGAAGTTGTAAAGCAGCTTGTTGAAGTAACAAAAATAGGTGCTTTTTTTGTTCTTTTTCTCTTTAAATGTGCTTCCATCAATTTAATGGCATAGAAGACTGATGTACTGTGTAAATTTTTGCCTGTTGAACTTACATAAACTAACATCTACAACTAGTAATCAGTGTCCAAAGAAGAGATCTTATCTGCAGTCTAGAGGGTCTGCCTATTTAAATTAAAGTGAAATTTAGTGTCCTATGATGTCCAGCGAGAAATAAAATTGTGTGATGGTAATGACATTTTGTGTACTAAAATCTGTCATTTCCACTAGATATCATTTGCTATGCTCCCTAGAATGCACAGTTGTATTTTAATAGTCTATAGAACAACTGGAGCCCATACATCCAAAACATATAAATAGATAAATTCCAATATTATCTAAAATCTCTGTTAAGTAAAACAATACTAATATTAATTTATGTTTTAAAAGCCTGTAATAGAAAACTAATTTTAAATTACTGATTACTGGTTTTTGTCAAAAAAACCCTTTATCCGTGTACAATACTTTATTTAATTTTGAGATTATTTCAGTTGAAATATCTCATATTATTGCAAATTGTTTAACTATACATATATCCCAGTTTTGTTTTGTTGGTTTTTTTTTTTTCCTGCCAAAATTAGGACCGCAGCTTAGCCAAAACATTCACTGACAGGAGACAGAAACTAGAGAAAAGCATTTTGAAACAGAGCAAAGTATATGGAAAATGGCCCATGCAGGCCATCCAGTACAAAAGAAGACTGATCATTCTCAATATCGTGAGTAAAGGGCTCAGAGATTGCTTTACATAAAACCATGTTAGCTGCTTATGAAGAAAAGCACTTTTTTTATTCATCACTCTGGGGATTGTACTCAAGCTAATATCCCCTCTCGGGATCATCATGACTGGATCTAATTCTTCTGCACTTGTGCTCACTGTTGGATAATAGCTCAAGAGAAGGTGGATGGTAATTCTCGAGAATCTCGAGCATGCAGACTCCAGTAAGTCACCAAATGCCAGGCACAACTCTACTCTGCCACTTGTCCTTCTTCTGCAGCTAAATATAAAAATGGCGAGGAATGATGGTCAAAGGCCTGACAGGCTCATGTACCTTGGACTACAGACTCATCCCTCCCCCACCTTCTTTTTTTTTTATTTTAAATATCTGTCACCTCTGCTATTCCTGTTTCAGCCATTCATGTTATTTCATTGTCTGTTATGGCCATCTCCTTATATACAGCGCCTTTAGGCATTAATTTCATTTAATGTACTATATGCTTGACACTCCACATGGTGTTAATGAGTTGCCAGCTGCCTGTTGTGATACAAGAAGTAACCGCAAACCCAATGTCGCCTTTACTCCTGCACTGGTTCCGTTTTCTAGTGTGACACATAAATGTCAACTGGTATGATCAGAAGTAAACAGTCATGACAGACAGGAAAAAAGGAGCTGACAGTTGAGGGTGATGATATCCATTAGGCTTCTACAGCTGCCACCTCCTGGGGAGACGGCTGAAGGATTTGAAATGTGGTGCACAGCTCCTGGCTAACATGGCTCTATGACAAAGAATATGCTTACCTTCAAAATACCTGGCCTACCACCTAGCCATCTGGCTTATTATCAGTCACTTAGATCCACTTATATGCATGGAAAGGAGAAAGCCATGATGGAACATCAGAAGTGCATAAAAAGGGCAGAAACATTAGTCAATCAGCCCGACGATTCCCGAACAGTTGTTCAGGGAGCATGTCATTGCCTTGCTCACTTAACCATGGACATAAAAGAAAAGAGCTTCCCAAAAAGACAGAGTTTAAGATTTCAATTAAATTAAGCTGAATCTTAAGATGTCCATCAAGAGTAGTTAGAAAGATTATATCCGAGTCAATCTTTATTCAGGTTTCACTCTTCGTGATAACAGATTAAACACTTCATTTTGTTGAAGAGAGAACTTTTACCCGATAAATGCAGAAGTGAGAAAAATCACTGAAGTTAAATACCATACCAGTTTTCCTACCACAACTGGCTCCGCTGGACTTCAAGCAGTGCAAATCAACCAAAGCCTGTCTTTGATGTGCAAGAAGATGATTGAGGAAATTTGAGCCCTCCCAGTGAGTGCAAACCCCCAGCAGACACCAGTGCCTTCGCTCTCTCTCCCCCACACCTCAGCAACACATTCACAGGGATGTCAGGGCAGAATGCAATCCTCTGATGGCACATGTACCTCTAGGCGGCTGCAATTTATGCCAGGGCTAACATAGCTCAACCTAGAAAATTAGAGTTGTAACTGCTTCCATGATCTCCTCCTTCCATCCCCCACACCAAGAGCAATATTTTTCCTTATAAGCAGCTCAGTTAATTGCCTTTATTATGCACAATATTCATTCCTTAGATTTCCATCACCAATAGAGCTATTATAAATTATTTTAGCTGTAATCTTCATGCTTTTATCCCAGTATTGATTTTATTTTTAATGTAAACTTTTAAATTATAGTGCCAGAGAAACAACTACTTATATAACTACAAAGGCTAAATTGCAAGACCTGAGAGAAAAATACAGATAGGTGCTGAAAATATTTGATATGAAACATTTATAGCTAGTATTATTTTATGTAATACTAAAATGTAAGAAAATGCAAATATGAAGGTGGTTCCACTTTCCAGTACACAGCAATAATAAAGTATTAGATTCAAGCTTCATAATTAACCTAATCAGATGTAGTTCTCTTTAATTCTCTAATTCCTTTCCTTCAGCCATCTAAGCTTTACTCAGTTTGAAGAATACAATTATGAAAAACACCAGTGGATACAACCAGAAATACCTTCCTATGCTTGTGCTACAGTAAAGCATGTAGTATTTCACAGCACGTTTAATATTCGGCCATTGTAATATTTTAGACATACAGGCATACATCCCCACATCTGTTAAGGAAACGTTTTTCTGTGCTTCTGATATAGGGACATAAGGAATACCTCCTTTAAAATACTCTGCAGAACACAGAATTTAAAGGTGTGCTTAGTCTGGTCTCTGTAAATGTAAGCACACAGAAATACTGTATGCAGAACCTCAGCATTTGCAATTAGTTGAAAGCGATTTTTGTAAAAAATAAACCTTTTCTACCATAGAATTAGAGCAATAGGTTAAATTGTAATTTTTGTCAACAAATCCATTTTTACTATATCGATTTGCACAAGGTGAAACAATGCACTGATTTAAATCTTATATACAGAAGTGATATTGCATTAATTGAAAAATAATTGGATTCTTCCCACTTCAAAACAGATTCCTTTACATTATCAGTTTTAATCTCTGATGAGTTTTGCAAACTCACAAAGCTAAAAATCACTGATTTATATCTTAATTCAGATATGCCAAATACTTCAAGATGTGGAATTCCAAAATAGCAGACTATGCAAACTGCAATGCAAACATGAAACAAAAGTAAAAACGTTAGCATTTTCTTTCCGTATATTGCAGCATATTAATTGTTGGTTTTGGTAACGTAGCTTATTAGTTTTGCATAATTTAAGTTTTAATTCATCGTTTAATTTTTAATTAAGTAGTCTCTTTCAAGATGAGCTTTCTGCTCAGATTTTAGTTAGATGCTAAACATGCTATGCATAAAAGCAATGGCAAAAATGTAATATTTAGTTCATATGATTTCTCTGTGATTTCAGACATGAAAGTAACCAGTTTTTCAGAGTATAAAATAACAGCAATTGTAAAATGTCATATAAATTTTAAATAATTAAAGCTTTCTGAAAATATGTGAAAAACTAGTGGGGTGATTATACAGAGAAGAGGAGCCACATACGTTTTATATATTTTACTATGTTTTTTTTGTTTTGGTGGTTTGGTTTGGTTTTGTGGTAGGCATTATTTTTTCTTAGGTTCCCCTCCCCCCAAATCTTGCAATTTAATTAGAAAAGAACACTGGCTTTTACAGGGCTAACTCCCTATAGAACATGACAAAGTCTACATAATTCCAATATGGGGAAACAGGCTAAGCCCCGAGTAAGGGTTGCATTTATTTTTGCACGTAAAGAAGAAATTTAAGAACAACTATTTAAAAATGGTAACAAAACAAAATTCCATAGCAATTCTAATTAAGTATTAAACTAGTCCAAATGCTTATCTACAGGTGTTTAAAAAAAAAAAAAAAAGATAAAGTCTTGCTTATCTTGGACTACCTGTGGCTTACTGGAAAATTCACATAATTAAAACATTAGAAACTCCATGAACATAAATTTTTAAGTGCTATTGGTTTGATTTTCTTAATATTTCTTGCAATGAGAAAAAAAATAAATTATCTTGTTTTAAAAGCAACTCTGTCAATTCAACTGAATATTGTGAGTGGTCCCAGAATTTCTCAGGCCTACATCAGCCTACCTTCAAGGTGAAGAAAGGTCAGCATCAATATACCCAAGACATCTAACAGCAAAAGCCAAAACTAGCCAACTGCATATGCTTTTTGAACACACAAACAAAAAGCCAGTGCAACCTCAAGCATCTTCTTTTTTTTTTTTTTTTTTTTTTTGCCAGTCTCTTCAATGTCCTGAAATAAACAGTACTGGTTTACATACAGGCTTTATACCAAAACTATTTCAGTTACCACTGAGATCTCTAAAAATTAACTCCATGTAGTAACACCTGCAGTGTCCAGAGAGTTTCCCTAGAGAGAAAAGTACAATTCCACTGAGCAAGATACATAAAAATACATGTACACACATCTTTCCTAAAAAAAAAGGTAGGCAGGTGACTATTCCAGTTCTGGGAGACTCTTTGGCTTCATGGAATGGTTTAGTAACCCCAACATTTGAAGCCTCTAAACCTTGGAGCTCATTTTACAACGTATTTACTAGCTGGATGAACTGCCATGAAATTCATCCTCAGAAAAGAAGAATCCCTTGTAGGATCCATGACATAAGATCCAGTTCCCCCATTTCCCTGAAGAACTTTTGAGGATGTCCCTGCCAGGAAGGTGAGATCTCCTGCCAGTACACATTGCTGCCAAGCTCCTGTCCAGTGGCACAGAGGTGCTGGAGACTGCAAACTCAGAAAAATTTAATCAAGAAAGCTGTTGAGAAGTCCCTGGAAATTTGCCAGGTAAGAAGGAAGGACAGAAGTCTGAAGTTCACACTTCCTTAGAATGTCTCATTTTGGGTAAATCAGGATTCTTTAAAGAAAACATTGATAAAATATTTTTTAACAGCTTACTTGTCGTTCAGCTAGATTTCTGGAGGAAATGAGGAGTAACAAAACATAGCTTGGAGATTTCTGTCTAGAAGCTGGCCTCCCTTAGGGCTGGAGTTGCTCTATGTGAACTGGGCAGTAGACTGTTCTTTTAAATCTGACTACAGGGATCAGTTTCTCAATCTGAAAAAAAGCAGCATCCGGTGGCTGACCCCGAGGTGCACAATAAAGGTCTGTCAGGGGAGATACGCATAAAGTTGGGCTACGCACAACTTAACAGCAAAGTACAATCTGTGTTTGCTCCTGTTCAGTAGGAAGCAGCAAGAGGAAGCCCTGGTTTTACAGATCCGTACTCTGTTGTAGTAGTCTGTTATTCAACTAAAAGTGCAGGCAGAAGAAGAAACTGCCACAATATCAATGTTTGGATTAATCACATTGGTTCTTTTGGTTCTTCTACTTTTCTGGGTGTCTGTTGTTGCAGTTTTGGGGTTTGGTTTTGAGGGTTTTTCGGTTGGTTGGTTGTGGGTTCATCAGCAGGTGTTTTTTTTAACCAAATGGTTAATCCACAAAGACCACAGCCACCCAAAACACTCAGCCAAGTTGTGGGAACATTAGTTGTCTCAGTTTGGCCAGTTTCCTATTTAAAACAAGTGCTTCAGATAAACTTAGAAGGGTTAGTGATTCTTACGAAGCTGTCCATATTATTTTAAAACATGTTTTTGCATGAGGGTTAAGATAAAGGCTCCAGCAATCCTAACAGAAACCCCAAGATCCAGGTCTACAGTAAGCAGCTGAAAATGTATAGTAGGAGCAATGGAAGACTGAGGTTGAGTCCTAGTGGCATCACTTCACTAACATCTGATTAAACTTTCTGACAGAATGATCTGGATAGACCAGCATTCACAACAGGAAATGGTCACTTATTAAGGGCATTAAAACAGCTCTCTTTTCTAGGGACAAAAATATGAATGAATTATAATATCAACGAACTCTTCAGTTGTTCCCCATCATTGGGGTACTAGCTCTGTGAAAAGATATAAACTTACTTAGCAGTTCAACACAGAATAAAAGGTTTTCTCTCCTTGAAGTGCAGCAACATAGCACATCTTCTCTAGGCGTTCAAAACCTGAATAATTGGGTCACTTGGCCTATGTGAGTAACCTATTTTGCTGTCATATTTATATAAACAAACAATTATTTTTAATAATCATTCATGCTGCTTGACTTACTAATCTTATCAGATAACAGTAGTGCACTCCAGCAATATAAAAGAGGCATGACAAAAATTTATCACCTAGCCTTCAGCTGTATACAAAAGCATTTGAGAGAATGAAGATAAAAGAGAGATTTCCAAATTCACACACACCTTCCTGATGCTGAAGGCCAGGCAGGAAAGGACTGAAGCAATTCCTGTTTCCCTACCCACAGACACAAGTGGCGGCAGCCTCTGTCACTAGAAGATGCATAAGAGGCATCGCTGCAGATCAGTATTCAGCTGGTGGTGATAAAGAGCTGCTAAGACAAGGAAGGTGATATACTTGAGGTAGAAACTTATCTTCCAGTGCTCATTACTGAACATTCATTTTGAGCCAATTCTATGGTAATTTTGAGTAAGAGCACTGCTGATTCCTCAGTCTGCATTATTCTGTCTATCCCAAATATGCAGCTGTAACACAAACGCCATGCTTAAAGCTCGCACTCTGATTTGCCTGAATGTGCTAGAAAACATGATAAGGATGTAAGAGCTGGCAAACTGAGGCCAAAAGAAAACCATAATTCTACAAACGGTAGTGTTAGCAAATTCTGCCTTCCCGTGATTTTATGTCTCATGAGTTATTCAATCCCCATCTGAAGTTTCCATTACACAGAGCATTCCCCCCGCTGCGAGGACTGGCAAACACAACCGATAGACACAGGCACACAGAGAAGCCTTTCCTTCCATCAGGGCACTTACCAGGTCTTTTTCTTTTTAACTCCCCAGACACCTATCTCCACAAAACTTTCAGGAACAGAGGCCGTAACCTGAAGTACTATAATAAGGTGTAAATCACGTCTCAAAGACAGATCGATCAAAGTAGGGGAAGGTAGTAGGCTGTTCATCTCTCAAGGATTTAAGACATTACCTTCGAATGAAAAAAATAAGCATTTTAAAATTTCGACCTAAGGCCCTAGCAAACAGTATAAATTCTGAGCAGCCATATCTATTTTTCAGTGGCTAAACTGGCAAATGTTTCTGGGCATTACCATATTTCACAAACCGTAAGGGGTTTTCTGTTGTAGTTTTGGGCCCAGTGAGATTCAGAAAGTACAAAAGGGCATATAAGATGCTGTACATTTTATGCCCAGTAAACTCTGATCTGCGATTGATTTATACAGTGTGCTAAGTCTTTATTTCTTTTCCTTTAGCTTGGCAACATAATTTCACTTTGATGGTCAGCCTTTCAATTAATCAAAGTGGACACAGCATTTGCAGCTTCTTTTGAAGTCAGAAAGAATTGTGTGCTCAGGACCTCTTAAAATGAGACCACTTATTTAGGTACTTAAAGATGGCTGTCAACACCTAACTCCGCTCTCCCAAGTTTGAAATTGCTGACTTTAGTAATTTGCCCAAGAAAAGTGAACCTAGGGCACAGAGAGACTATACAAAATCTTAACCGCTCACGACCAAAAAGTCCTTGGCTCTTAGTTATACGAGCAGACAAATCTCTTTCTCAACTGGTTTGCCCGTACTGAATCACATTCAAGTCTGTAGCAGCAGACCATTTCTAATACTCTGGTTTGGTCAGAACCGTTTTCTAGGGGTATCTTCTGTCCAACTGCAATTACGTGATAATGGAATCCAGACATGGATTTGCAGAAATCAGTACGCAGCAAACTTATAAGGCGTTTCTCTGTGTCTGACTGTGCGGATGAATTGCATGCAGGACTGCCGAGCCCTGGCTGCACCGTGCTGAATTTCAAGGCCCAGAGGCAGACAGCCTGATGCGGAAAGCACCGGCTGACATTGCAGCCCAGCATGAGAGCAAGCAGCACCCCTCCTTTGTGCCATTCACAAGAGCTCCTCTCAAACTAGGAAGTGCTAGAGCGCTAAGAAAGACTAGAAAAAAGAATTAGCAGCTGGGTGGAGCCAATACATTTTCCAGTACAAAGTCTTTTTTCCTTCAGTTATGCGTCAAACAGCTTGTCTGTGCTGACACGCAAGTGTAGCTAGCACAGGTGACGAGAGATGATGTGCTACATGAAGGAAACCACAGAAGTTCACATCAGGGCCTGTAACAGGCTGGTACCCCAGTCATTAGGCCATAATGAAGCTCAAAGAACCAGATTACAGCTGTGGCCGCTATCTGCCCTTGTTAAATCAGAGCTAGCAGAAGCATGCCTCAACAAATGCTTTGCTTTGCTCTACCGACTTTTTATGAGATGTACATGAACGACAAAGGTCCAGGGAGGAGTTCCAGTGCTAGGAACAGTGAAATGGTTTTTATTTTGTAACTTGTAAGAGATCACAAAAAACTGTAAGCGCTTTCCCTACCTATTTAGAGAAATGCATCTTGCTACCTCATTTGAAACACAAAACACTTTGCATCAGAGCATACCAGGTGAAATACTTTACTCTGTAAAGTTCTTATTGTGTACAGATTTCAAATACTTCAGAAACAAATGGAGTTCAATATAAACTTGGTATTTAGCTGCCTGCAAGCATGCATTACCATCTATCTAATGCTAATCTACCTTTATTCTGTAAAGTAATTTTGTGCCTAATATATTTATTAGCACACATCCCTCCACCACCACATTTTAGCATAATACTACCAAATCCAATTGAAAATAGGGAAAGAAGGAAGCAACACAGAAAAAAAAAACCAGAAATGGCAGCCCCTATCCATGCCAGAACAAAATCTGGATGATGCTGTGCTTCTGTATCCAAGGCAGAGGTTATCATTAAAAGCTTTCACGCTTGACATATCCTTCCACATGTAAAATATAATACTGACACATTTAGATACTTTCAAAACCCACTGATATCTAGTTTTTCCCTTATACTTTGTATTTCGAGTTTTGCGTTTGGAGTAAGAACACAGGATGTGCTAAAAATGTTACATTTAATACATGCTGAATTCCACCTGAAAAACTCAGTTTCTCTCTCTCTCTCAAGTCTTGACCTTTGCAACAGCAACTGTACAGTAAGTCTGCACAATAAATGGAGATTTACAGGTTACTGCTTGTTGACAGCTGAGGTTCAAACTATTTTATAATTATACTCACAGCACTAACGAACATGCAAAGCATGAAATCAGAACCTCTAAGTGATCCATCAACTACAACATTTAAAAGAGTTGTCAACCAGTTCACGTTATAAAATTCTTAAAGTTAAGGAATTGCAATTTTTAAAACAAAAATTCTTTAAATGCAGCTAGTAGTAGATTAAAGAATCTGTTAAATGTAACACAGTGGCCTATGATATCAAGTAGCATACCACCCAGAAGTTTATCAGGGCAAAGAGGTGACAATGTATAGTACATCATTCTGGAAAGGAGAGAAACAAAATAATTTTTCCCCTCCCAAATTTGCTTTGAAAACCTGTATGATATCTCAGAAAAAAGACTCATAAACATAAATAATCTGTAAATCCTCATCACAACCCTTAATACTAAATATATATATAGCTTTAAAGAAGTAAAATGCTTTGAAGATAACTGAACTTGTGGAATACTGCAAACAATTGTGTTCCTTAACTGTATTCTATATACTTCCCTCTAAGAAGATAATCTTAAATGATTCAATACCCTTAATTGTGTTGCAGCCAGCCTAAGTAATGGTGTCTAGACTGAACAGCAGATTTGTACCGCAGTGTACTTTAGAATCTTCTATTGTTCGCTTGCACAGATCAAGAAGATAGTCAAAACACATTACACCTCCCAGCCCTCACACACAGTTTACTTTTTTACAGAAAGGAGGTACAAAGGGGAATTAGAAATCTCTGAGCCTTAATATGGATTCAAACGCAAAGGCTAACAGGGATCAGAGTGTTTCTCAACTCACCAAATTAAACATAGCCCTTAGTAGATTATTCCACTTCCTTCCTATAACATGCGGTACTTATTTGTTCTGTTTTACTAGGTGCTCTGGAAGCAACTCAAACAGCAGAAACAGTTTTATGCAAAAGCATCAGGTACCCAATAATACAGCATAAAAGCAAAAGACCTGCTCTAATCAAACACAGCTCACCTTTTCTTCTCACTGCAGTCAGAAAGAATACCTTGCTCAGCACTTCTCACCATCAGGCCATCAGAAAGAAAAGGTCAAACAGCTGTGGCCAATGCAAGGCAGCCAAAATCAAGGGTATCCTTAACCACATTAATGTGGAACAGGTGAGCAGGTGAGTGCTGCCATTGACATTGATAAAGTTACTTAGATGCAAACAACCTGTGGAAATATTTGCATAACCTATTCAGTTCTGTGAGCTGGGTCATCACTTGTATTGTGTATGACTGAATAACTCACAAATAGAGATTTATAAACAAACTGCTTACTAGAAATCACCTATTCAAATCTGAAAGGCACATTTAACCAGGAATAGACCATCAGTTCCTCTCGCCAAGCATCTGTGCCTCCAACTTCAACATTTGTATACTCTACCAAAATTCCTTAACATGCTTAATTTGTGGTAAATCAATCTGGCTACAACACAGGAAAATAAACTATTTATACAAATAGTTTTATGCACACCACAACTAGCCACTCAATTTACTATTACTTGCATGTCCTAATAAATGCACTGCTATCTTTGTTTACTCTGCTTTTGAACAAAAAACCCCCAACAACCATCCACCCTAAGAGGAGTAATATTAAAACTTGCATTAAAAATAGGAATGCAAGGAAATCCAAAGATACTTTTTCACATCATGCACGTGCCAAAGCACAGTACTTATATATACAAGCAAATTACATGAAAACATATTTTATATCACATTAAAATTAACTTGTGCTTTAAAGAGTAAAACATTAAAAGAACCATCTAGAGCCCACTTTCTTGATATGTGGGATGTTTTCTATGGTTTTCAAATTTGCTGCCAATGACTTAGTCTTTTTAACAATATTTACTATTTCAAATCCATTTCACTGTTTTCTATGCCTTTCCAAAACCTTCATACTCCCAATGAAGGCATTTCCCTGGCAGTGTACTGCTTGCCTTCAGGAACCTGACCCATCACTTTGGAAAGCTGTGATCACACAACGCGTGATGGGTGTCCTGCACGAACTCTCTGTGCCCATTGATTTGTGTTTCCTTCTGCCGTCTCTCATGTTAATACCATTGCCCTGCTCCAAAAGAAGCAATGCACATCTCCTCTCAATTCTTCTAATAAACCTAATCAACTAAACTCCATGGCAACTGATCTCTACTTCTGTCAACCCTGAAGGATGTAAGTTTCACTTCAAAACTGAGAAAGAGCTAGAAGTGTCCAAAGATTATGTGTCTTTTCCAAATGTATCAGCTGGCAGATTATAAGGCATTATCTCTGCTTACAAACCTAGCCTTTGAATTTTCCATACCATACTGATCATCTAAAAATTGTACTCTGGCTTCTTCTTGCTCCACAGCAGCCACATATCGAGGAGGTATTGCAAAGAGGTATCTAATTATTTGGGTTAAACTTTCCCAGGTGTGTAACAAAGTGGTGGAAGAGAAGAAGAAACTTAATGGAATTCAAATTTATCTTACAAACCACAGTCCTCTAGATAAAGAAAACTGCATGCCAGGAGTCAAAAAAGTTAGGATGCAAGTTCCCCTTATATCAATACTCGCAGGCAGTCATTCACGTTTTTATGGAGATCCATGACCTTTTTTGATACAATGATGACCCAGCGCAGAAGAATAAATGGAAAAAAGTATGAAAAAAGAGACTTTTTATTATTCCTTGCAATCAAAATGTAAAAATTTAAATGATCTAAAAAAGCACCTCTTTATTAAAGAGTTGATGAAAGTGTGGGTCAGTCCTATTATCCTTTTAAATTAATAAAAAATTCCTGATCTTTTAAAATTCAGAAGAATAATGTATATTTAAAATATTCTGTAATTACTGCAAAAGTATTAATTAACAGTTCATGGATGCATAAGTAGTGAGATGAAGGAATAAGCCATCTACTCACTATAAATATAAGCTTAAAAAATCATTTTATAGCATTTTTGTAGCTGTATGATGTTAGGCAGGTCATAACACTAGTACTTTCCTCTGAAAACCTAATAATTATTAACCTTTTTAATTTTTAAGCTGAATATTGACTTTGCAATAAATTGGAGTAAGTTCAATCTTGCAGTCAATTCCAAACATGAAAGAGTTTCTCTTCCAGCCTCACTGACCATTAGCACTAATTTACAGATATTTTCTTAAGCTTGACTCAAAGAGAAGTCTGAATTATCTTACTGCAAACGATTTTAAGTAACAGCACAGTAATTCATACATAAAGCACAGAATTACAGATACATAAAATCACTATTTTCTCTAGCAAACTATAAAAGGATTTTAAAAGTTGTTCCTATTACATGGGAAAATATTAAAAGATACAACACAATAAGACCCGCAGGTAGAGAGAAAAAGTATGGAATGCAATTCTGTTAAATTCAGCCCTTCAGAAAATGGGTGGGTTTGCTTCTATACTTTAAGACTGCTTTTCTTAAATGTTTTTTTTTGTGACACTTTTCAAAAAAAAACACAAAAAACCACAAAACAAAACCCTGAACACTTTCTAATTAGATTTGACCACTAGTAGTTTCAAATGCCATCCTTCAACTCCCAGAAACATCCCTCTTCTCACCACAGGAGTCTAAATGACAGTGGAGTTAAGAAACTCCCTGTTTCCTGAGCAGAGGGGAGGCTGGCTGATCGGGCAGGGATTTCCTGCTCCTCCAGCCCCATTCCCTCCTCTCCCCTTTGCAACAGTGACCTGAGACAAATGGTAACGCTCCTGCAGCACTACGGGAAGTACTGCATTTTTTCACCCTGGGAACCCAGAGGGTAGAAAAGAGGAAGATGTGGGGGAAGATGTTATGCTGTTTCCCACATAGCATATGCTGGAGAAATCAGTCAACAGACTGGGGAGAGGGTGGGAGGTCCAGCGGTCCATGAGAAAAGCCCTCACAGCATTTGGGCTGTAGGGACCTGAGCTGGGAGGGAAGAATTCACATTAGAGGTGCAAGCTAGCAGGGTAAGAAATGCTCTCCCACCAGCTCAAGTACGAGTCGAGCACAGGGGCTGAAAAGGCCAGAGTCAACATAGTTTGAATTTGCAGTGTCAAGATTTCATGGGGACAACAGCATGTGGACCAAAACATTCACCCATAGGCTGGTCAATCAGCTACAGAAAAGCTGTTAAGCAAAGGGACATACCAGAAATAGGGACATTATAATAATAATATAGGAATCCTTCCAGAAATTAAAACTCAAAACTTCTCTATTTCATACCAACTTCTCAAGGGACAGAGAGAGAGCCTAACAGTGCAGAATGATCCTTCCAATATCTCTTTAGCAATAGGAAAAAAGAGAATTAGTCATGCAAACAGGCATAGCCTTTTTGTGTAACCACACTCCGACACAGCATCCACATCATTATGAGAATCTGGGCACAAATTCACATCCCCAGTGCTGTATCATATTCCCTTTTACTGTATTGGAAAACTCATGCCACTGCAGTTCCATACACAGGAAATTAGGGGTATCAGATAACATATTTATGAAGTTGATACTAACTTCAAACTTCAGAAACAATATTGGATAATTTCCTATGGTTTTTTATATGTATGTATAAAGATAGAAACCTCCTCTAAACAAACCCTGAAGCACTGTCAAGAAAATTATTTCAGGATATCCTTTATAAATGGACAGCAAACACCACATGGTCCAAAAGATCATTCATGTCACAAAGTCACATCTGTTTAACTAACTGATAGGATAGTGGTTTGATGTTCTTTGGTATGATCAGAAAAACAAAGAAAAAAAGGGGGGGGGGGGCGAAGAAGAAGAAAACAGGAAACAAACAACCCCAAACAAACCTCAATAAATTCCCATGTATTTACTTCCTCAGAATTTTTCTAATTATAAGGATAAAATCATGTTATGGATATTTATCACAAACATAAAAATAAACCATTAGATAGATCTAGGAACTTTTCAGACTGACAGTTTAATTTTTAATAAACTGTCAGGACTTGGGCATGTAGGGGACTGCCTTCACCAGGAAATAACTCAAAACAGGAAAGAGTAAAGTCATTAAATTAAGGTCTGCAATGGAGAACGCTGAAGAAGCAACAACCGAGTCCCTCCACCCACCAAGCTCCCAAATGTTATCTGAAAACCTCGCTGGTCTCTATGTGACCAAGCTCGCATTCTGATTACATGCCATCCAATTTCTACTACTCTAGAGTTCAATATAATGCAATTCTTGTGGCATTCCAACCCTCCAACATACCAACAATGTCTCCCAGTGCTATCCCATCAGCAGGTTTTAATAACAACAATTTTGTTTTGTGTGCGTGTGTAGCAAGGTCAATAATGAAACTATTTAATAAGATCTATCCTAGTATAACCTTCAAAGTAATCACCCGCCAGTCGTGTCATTACTTTTTTTAATACCCCTCGCCAAACCTGAGAGCCTGATTTTTATCAATTCTCACTAGAACATTACATTTCTTGTTCAGTAAAAGGAGACAACTTTTCCTGCTGATCAATTTTTTTCCCCCATTTTTTAGGCTGTCTGTTCACACCTAACTTTCTTTCTAAGGTGGTTACTCATTCTCTGAGGTCTACAGCTCTTTTCTTCTAAGGTTTTAATCTCATGAGCCAGATGCTTAGGCTGTGCTCTGCAGGCCCTTGTTAACCTTCAAAAAGAACACACACTTCTTCGCATGAAGATTTACTTTCCACAGCAGCCATTGGCAAGAAGCCAAATGAAAAAGATCTAGAAAAACTCACAAGAGCTCTGAAATAATTTTAGGAATACTGTTAAACTTGGGAAAACATGGTATCCAGTTCTTTCACAAAGGAAAAAAAACAAACAAAACAAACCAACAAACAACCCTCTGTGCATAAAAAAACCTTTTCACATGAAAATTAATGTATCTTACCACCAAGAGATCCAATTCTTCAATGGGCTATTCAAATTTTAAAATAATAAAAATGCAGATGTGTGCTTGCTTCTGGTTCAATATTTATCTGAAACTAACTATACTGGTTTGGGAGAATCATCTAATACACAACAGGTCCGATCACACAAACCAAACTGTCAATGAATGATGAACTGGCTGCATAGTGCCAGGCAGTCAATGAACGATGCAAGTGGCTGCATAATGCCAATATATGATGGCCAACTCTCCGTTAGCACTAGCAGATTCCACCTGCTTCCCTTATAAGAATCTGTGGTTATTTCTAAGTGGTATTTTTAACCAGTTGATGAGTTGGATTATTAAAAAATTCATTACACTGCACTTAGGTGGATTCCAATAGAAAGTCAGAGGCTCTTTTAAGATTGGGTCTCAGTAACTACTAGAAAATATACCTCTAGCATTGCACTAGTGCTGAATGAGAATACTGGCTTGCCTCAAGTCTTATAATCCTGACTACTGGGTGGAAATGCAGAAAGGTGGTTTCTATTCTTAGCTCCACCAATTGCTTGCTAGATGTCCATAGACAAATCTTTTCACTTTTTTACACCTCAATTTTTCATTTGATATAGAAATATTTTCTTAGATTGACAACTGATGAAAATTAATATATAAGAATTAGGTTATTAGTCTACCCCTGCAAGATGCTTCTTTCCTGTGTTTATATCCATCTCTTTTACAGGTCTCCTGCCTTCATGTTAGACATGAGTGCTATAAGCAGGTAACTATGGGTAACTGACCTTTCCCATATGTCCTGTACAGGCTGGCCCTTACCACAGCTGATAAATATTAAAAAGACTCACACTTACTTTAAATGTGCTTACAAAAAGCTTAACTCAATTGGTTGCATTCCTTGACCTAACTGATTGTCCCAAATTAAGAAGGAAAAGTGAAGACTTGCAGTAAGGTATACTTTCCACCATCATCTTTCATCATATATAATTGCCGTTATGTCCTCCTGCACACAAACTAATTGCGTACCCACTCTTCTACCCGCTCCCCATCCCACACTTGGTGCTGAAAGAGGCTTGTCCATATTCAGAAACCAGTTTTAATCTCAAGTGTGAAGGCGCTGATTCGCCTGTCTCTGGCTGCCAGCCCCATGCTGTCAGATCCCGCCTGCTACTTCAGCTGATCTTCAGTTTTTGCTTGGCCATAAGCCCCTGCACCCTCCACTGACTCTAGATGTTACCTCCTTTGCCACTGCGTTAGGGTTTTGGAAGATTTCTCTTGGCTGCTCACTGAACTGAACACAATGTGATATTGCAGTAGCTATCCTACCTACTCAGCTCTTTAAAACAAGAGAAATAAACAGGTAAATAGGCAGCAGGTTCTTTACAATGTTTTACTATTATTATTGTTTATTATTATTATTATTACTACGAGTTAGTTCAGACATCTGAAGTAGTTGCTTTTCATCAACAGGGCCCTCACAAGTCCATAGAAAAAAAAACAGGTTTAAAAATAGGTCTATAGAAAAAATCAGGGTTTTCCAGCTTGTGCTTAAACGTATTAAGACTAAAATACAGAAGAGTATTGTGCTTTTTGTTAAAACAGTATGAAATAACTACAAAGACCAAAACAAACAAACAAACAAAATGTAGACACTTGTTTAATAAACTCAAGCAGTCCAAAATGACTCTTTAAACTGCAGCAGATTCTGTTTGAGCTTAAAGAAATCAAAATAAAGTTGTGAACCATACAGAATAAAGGATCTCAGAAAAGATTTTAGCAACAACCACTAGCGATGAATGATTTCCCCTACCCAAATATCAAAGGAAAATAGCTGTCAAAAGTGTATTTTAAATCACGTTTAAATTGAACAGGAAATTATTTCCTATTTTCCACAGGTTATGATTTGGAGTGATCTTAAACCTCTGGAAAAGAATTTCCCAATTTTCAAAAATTCTGAAGCCCAATTACAAGTAATTATAGCTTTTCATTTTCAACATGATGAAATAATTTGATTCTTTTTACAAGAGGTCTGGTTTAGCTCAAAATAGACAAGTGCTTCTGCAATGAGTTAGTACACAAAGACAATAAAGATCATTCTCAAAAGAAAATCAGGGATACATGTTGGCTATAAATCATAAATGGAGCATTCAGGCAAAAATAGTTTGTGTGTTCTACAAATGCCACTTATTTCCATTGCACATGAGTGAGATAAAGTAAACAGACCACTGACAGTTTGGGCTTTCAAATACAAAATGGGTAAGATTTGAAAGAAGAAAAAGAAAACGTATGGCATAATCGCTACTGTTAGATCAAGTTTTAAAGTATAATTTGGAGAAATAGAGTGCACGAATATAAGCTTTTCTATATTCTCATTACAGAATAAAAGCAAACTAGGACCATCTAGCATTAAATTAAAACTAAATATTATTTTAAGTATCCTTTTCCCAGGTTCACTTGCTTCCTCTCCCCCCAAAAATTACCATTTTTTCTTATTCTCTGGGAAAAGAAACTATATTCACTAAATTAGAAATTCTATTTCAGGAAAGCTCCTAAAACCTTTCATACAATATCTAAAGCTCAACCAGCTCCAAGTCACTGCAGCTCAGTTCATTACCATAAAGTTCAATGTACTTTGCCAAAGGCCTGTTCTAAGTGAAAAAAAAAAAACCTTTGAAAATAACAACTACATTTGAAAATAATAATATCCACACTAACTTGTATTTGAAGCTAGATTTTGGGTTCACATAAGATGCACTTAGCAAATACTAAGTGCTGCAGTAAACCTCTACACCTTTAGTTTTAAAGGACAGAGCTTTGCACAGTACCTCCAAGTTAAACTCAAACTTGATATAACATGCACATCCAGTAGCAAGAGAAAAAGTTTACATGTACTGTAGTGAGTATCATTTAAATGCATTCATCAAAGAGAAGCAAACCTTAGACTTCTAAGCAGAGAAGTACAGTCTGAACTGGAGGCAGAAGAATCTCAATATAACAGTTCTTAAACTCCAGTCCAAGACTGGGGAAGCACACATGTCAGATGGGCTCTAATTTCCAGTGTTCTTACCATCCCCTGCTTTGTTTGAAGGTTACTTATTTACGCTGTTACTCTTCAAAAACATGGAACTTCATATGTGCGCAAGATATGTGTGGCACACTACTGTCACAACACAGGCAGAAACTCATCTAAAAAACACTAAGAATGATTATATAATTTTTTTTTTTTTAAATAAAGTTTTATGGCATTTTCATAACATTAAAAGTGACAGTCGTATTATTCAGTTTAATTCTTTTCCACAATAAAAATATATGTTCTTTTTTGTCTAATGCTACAAATTGGTTTGCAGTCTGCACTGTGTTATAAAGTGACTAATATAAAATCAAAACCTATTTCGTCAATGTATCAAAGCACCTGGTTACTATTAAGTTTTCACAAAGAAGATCAGTAGATTGAGCACTGACATATTCAACAAACCCAAGTTTCTCTTGTGGTCAGTCTTCTCAATGTGAAGCAAATCTTCAAAGATTATTTTTAAAAGTGTCAGCCAAAGGAAAAAAAAAAAAACAAAAAACAAAAAACAAACCACACAAACAACTACTTAACCTCTAACAATAAGCAATTTTTTTTCTAGATAATAAAATGAGAAAAATTGAATTTACAGACATTTAATGAATGTCTGTAAGGGCTTTTAACATTATTCCAGCCTTTGGGGTGATGTGGGAACACAGCAGTTTGATCAACAGCAGATAGACAACGGAGGGATAAAGCACACCACCCAACAGAAACCCAGGCACACTAGCATCAGAAAATTGACATATACAGCCCTCCTACTCCCTCAGATAAATATGTCATTGAAAGCTAGGAAGGACTGTCATATTATAGAATATTATATAATACCAAAGTGTTTTATTAGTATCTACATCTTTTAATGTCATCCCCCAAAATAGCAGACAACAAGGCTCATTTTATATTTGCACAGGGTACATATGGAATTTTTTCTCCCATGTTTCTGACCTGTTTCAGAATATCAATAAGGGCACTGCATAACTGGAGTTACATATCCTTGTCTGTCTTGGAAGGTTAAAACAGCAGGACAATGTTTGGCTGAAGGTTAAAGTAGTTCTGAGACTGTATTAGCAAATACTGTCTGCAGACTATGTTGGGGTTTTTTCAGCAATACTCAACAGTGACATGGAAAAAATTCTAAGCAAAAGGGATTTGGGATTTTTTACTTCCCTATTTCCACTATCAGGGAGTATTTATTTTTAACATTTGCTTCTTCCCTGACAGATGATGCGATTAAAACTTGACGTAGATTTGGAAATGTGTACTATTTTCTCCAGCATCCAAAAGCCAGGAGTATGTTCAAACACCCTTGTGTTACCTCATCTAGCAAGACCCAGTCAATGTGAACTGAAAGTGCAAGTAACAAAACAGGAGGCATTTGCCTACATACAGAACTTAAATTATTCTTAATTATAAGAAAATCAAGAGAAATTAGGAGATAAATACACAATGTTTTTAAATATGCAAAGAGCTTCTCCAGCATGCAAGACCCTCCATCCACCACATGACTCTAAGGACAGGTGGTAGATCAGAGGACATCTGAAAGGTCTGCAAAGATGAGCGTAATAGGAGCAGGCTGTGAGCCAAAGGAAGTCACATGGCAAGTTAACATTTGGTCTGCAGCCTACAGAATACCTCAAAGGCCCCATTATACATTCCCACCACTAAAAGGTAAACGTTACAAACCTTTAGTCCATATAAGAAGTTCAGATCACAAACTAAATACCATAGCCAGTCTGCTGGAGACCATACCAATTGTCGAAATTCACCCTGACAACTGCAGTACTTTACCTACACTAAGCAATATTTAGAATACAAACAAATAAGAGGTAATTCTCTTCTATTATTTAGTCTGAAGAACTGTCAAGATATCTTTTTTGTGGCAAAAATTAATTGGCTCCAACCTGATTTATTCACGTCACTGGAGCACTATTAGTTCAAAAGTTGATAAATCCACTATCTTGCCTAGTAAGGTTTTAGACACAGCAACCCAGTAGACATGAAATCCAACCTTGTCACACAGAAAGTAAAGACACATAAGGCAGTCTAGGGCCTAACACAGCACTGCATATATCCCCAGAGAGGATGAAAAGATATCTGTAATTTGTACGAAAGAAGTACAGTCATTCATTAAAGGCACTTATTTTAGCAACTGCAACCATCCGTGCACTGGGCAGGGATGTGAGTGATGGAGAAACTTTAAATGTGCTTTGATTTTACAATGATCTGTGCCTTCTACTGACCTAGTTTAAGAAGTAGTTTTACGTGCTTTTATCTTCACTGAGAAGCAGACATAAATAAATTATCCATCTCAATTTTGTTGACATTTTGTTGACTTACACATGAAATGATGAGATTTGTGATGATATACTTACTGTTCTCCAGCATCTTAGGATGAGTATTCTTCTAACTGTCTGAATGTCACACAGAGCACATGGAGGGACCTACTCTGTGGAAACGTATAACGTGTATCTTCTAGGGAGATAGTGGTATGTTCTGAGTTGTCAGTGTATCAATAGTACTCTAATCTAGATGCTCTTTGTTCAAAGCACAGTCTCTTTAAGTAACTTGTGAGTGGCAGCAGTAGAAGAATCAATAGAAACAAGATATCCTGAAACGAACCCTGAAAGTGGAAGAATTACACCAAAAAACACAGCACCACAAAATTGTATTTGAAAAGTTTAGGAGAACTCTAAGATTTTTACGGTCAAATTGGGTCTGTCTAAACAGGGAAGAAAAATTAGAAAAGAAGTAAAGATTTGAAATAAGTTAATTAGCATTTCTGTGACCATGTTTTCAGCATGTGCCCAAACTCTCACACACTTCACTGACTTGGACTGTGACACTGCATATTCACTGTGCTTGAGCAACCTCTGAAATCCACGTTAAGAAGAATCCCTCCATTGATTTGTCACTGCTTTTATCACAGGGTTCTCTGCAAATGCAGCACTCTACCTGAGCACTGCAACATTTAGCACTGAACGTTATTCTGAAAATAAAATTTAATCTGCTATTGACCATATCTCAGAACCAAGTTCTCTCAAATGTAAAAGATCAGTGACATTGGAGTCTCAAGGCTCATTACAATGGCTTTGTAATTAGCCTGCAAAAACCTCTCAGAAACCCTAAGTTGAATATTGTGCAGTTGGGTTTCTCCCCTCTGAGGCAAATCCCTGAAACGAAAAGATTAGTCACAAAGCCCTTAAGGCAGAAAAGTAAGGAAAGCTTTTATTCTCTCCACCTCTTAACAGGAGGGACTTCCAACAAAATTTAAACATTATAAATAGGCGATACTCAATCATACAATTCATAATTAGACAGTGGAACTAACTGCTACAAAATGTCATTAAGGCTGAGGACTTAGTAAGGCTGGAAAAAGGATTAGATATTTATATGGGGTAACAAAAATATCCAGAACTCTAAGAATTTTCCAAGATCTATGAAATATCATGTTCCAGAGCTTAACCCAAACTCTAACCAGCCAAAGAATAGGTGGCTTCTTGCATCTTCCTGAAACCTCCTCCACTGTTATCACTGGATACTGAAATAGCATGGATTAACAAGCTGAGACTATCGTGGCAATTCATTTCCAGTTTTAAACAAAACAATCAAGTTGATCCACAGGCATCAGCTCAAAGTGGCTAAAGGTCATGGTGTGACACAAGAACCTGGAAATCAAGCAGCTTCTCATGGCAGCCAAAGATATATAAAGTTGATTGCAATGACAAGTTGAGGTGTCAACACTACATTAAGAACCAAGCCACAGAGAGTCTTTGTTCAACAGAAAGAAAAACCCAACCAAAAAAGAGTTTCTTTGGCTGTTGTGTTATAACCCTATTTAAAAAAACAAAACCAAACTCATAAATAGTCAAGCATGCAAGGGTAAAATACAACTGACTTCAGAACTGACAAGATTGTTTAAGTCAAAAAGTTTTTTCTGCCACTGCTTCTTTGTTCTTTTCTTCTCTGTAGGCAGCCCTGTCTTATATGTTTCTTTTTCCACAACGAAACCTGTCCTTGCTTCTCCATGTCCCAGAGGATATTCTAACGCTCTAAATCATGCGGCCCTTGCATTTTTCACCTCACTTACCAGCTCCACAAGAGACAGGCTGTGAGGGACCACAACTAGAGTGATACCTCACAGAAGAAACAGGTACCTACTGGAGCCAGCAAAACTCAACAGTAGAAGTGGGGTTGGAAAAAAGAAAAAGAAAAAAAGAAAAAAAAAAAGACAAAGAAAATGAAGAATCTGGCCACAGTCCAGACAACATAAAGCATCACCCACTTTCAAAAACACCAGGTCAAAAGGTGTGAAAAGAAGATGTGCAATTAAAAATGTGGAACTCCAAATCCATACACACTGGTCTCTCTGTGTTAATAAGCCTACCTGTAAAATATGAGATAAGGTTCTACCAAATGAAAAAAACACCACATTGATAGTTCCTATAAAACACGGGTCAAAAGATTGACTTCCTGTGTAAATATTTGAACTACATACTGTAAGTAACATTTCAGCCTCTGCATGCAATTATTAAATATTAAGTAAATAGTTATGGATCATATGTACAAAGGTGAATGCAAAATGCAGCGATATTTAAATTAAGATCAAAACAAGAAACAGCCCTTTAGTGTTTTGTTTTTCTTTAGAATGTGGTGGATAATAAACATCCAAGAGCTTTCCAAGGCCTCAGAACAGATTGGATCAGTTTCTTTATGTTTCCTTTTGTAATCCTGTCAGAGAAGCAACCTATCAAAAGATACAACTTGCAATTTGGCGGTAAAAAGAAACACTGCACCTCCCTCCAGTCCTTGAAGACTTTTTTTTTCTTTTTTCCCCAAAAAGCAGAAAGGTAAATCTGATGACTTGCACTGAAGCATTCGAATCAAGAATTTTATTACTCAACTCACCCTCTCCTACACTAAGAGCTCACACTAATCCAGCAGGTCAGATACAGTGTCACCAACCACAGCTATTCATAAATTTACAGGAGTCCTGAAACCATCATGGGTAGCTACTTGTCTAAGCCTACATACACAGTATGACCCTGAGGTTTGAGGCAGGTGGCAATCATTGGATTTCCCACCAGGAAAAGGAACCACCGTATCCACAAGCAATACATGGTCATTCTGTTGACAAGTCCCAGTCCACAATAACTGCCCCTGAAAGGATGCCTGTCGGTGTGCAGAAGCCCATCCTTCACCTGCACCCTATGGAGACAAGGAATTACCTGCACATAACGATACAGAACAGGGTCTGCAGACACACAGAAGAAATGCTGCACTCTGAGCCTGGATTACAACTGAAATGTAGAGAATGGGCTATTTTTGCCCAGTCTATTTCCTTAAAAAATCCAATTTTATGATATAACCACTGTGCACAGAATTAAGAAATCAACTTCACAATCATGAGGGCAAAGAAAATCCATCTGAAACTAACGAAAAAGTATTTAATATACCTATCAATATCTATGAAGGCACTATTCAAAATAAAAAAGCTTTTTTTCCTTTCTGGGTAGCTGAATATACTTGATTTTGGTTTTCTTGATAAAGTAGAAAGTTAAAAGTCCTTGAATGAACTGGTAGAGTGTAAGTAACATTCAGAACCTTCTTACTTGCCCCCTTTTTTTCCCCTACAAGTGATTAATTCTATGAAATAATGCCAACAATTTTTCATAAACTATAATGCAGTCTAAGAATAGGCCCCTGTATAAATTGAACACAGTAGTCACATATTTTGTGGGTAGATTAAGGATAAAACTGCTAGCTCCATGCTGTGCCAGATGAAAAGGAACTGCTTGAGTACTTTAGAGCATGCATATTTAGTAGGCTATCCAAATTATTTATAAAACTTTGGGGAAAAAAATACTATTTAAGGAAAATAGTATCATTCAGTGAATAAGGAACCAGAAGAAGAAATTCAGGTTCCATTCTCAGCATCCAAGAGACTAGGCAAATAATTTCTTCCTGTACAGTTCCCTTATCTATGCAACAAAGGTAGCAGCATTTACTAATTTGGTAAAACGCTTCAGAATCTGTACCTGAAACATCTTGACGGAGGAACTGAGTATTTTGGTAGAAATAAGACCTTCTGATTACACAGATTTGCTGAACCGCTGCAAGAATCCAAAATCGCAACACTATGTTGAGCAGCACGGTATATTTACCACATTCTGTACATGTGAGCAACATACATACATTCAGCTGCAGCTCATCCAATTTAGGAAAATCCCATGGGAATGAGTAGGTGAGCTGAATAAGTATGTAAAGCCAAAGAATATTCCCCTGCAGTCAGACAGCTACTGTTAGCACAAAGCAAACCAAGTCCTTACTACCTTCAGCCATTCTTTCTACATTTAGAGACACTCCAGTCATTGGAGAATGAAGCAGAGTGATATGAAAGAGCTAAGTACCAAAGAAAAAGCCTGTAAAATCTACAAAACAAAATGGGCTTTTACTTTAGCATCAGAACATAAATAAGTAGTAATGTTTTAATAAATGATGTAGGTGTAGGGAGCCTCAGCAAGCAGCTCAGCAGTTCCATGTAATACCAGTACTGAGGTCTTCAGAGAGACTTGTCTACATGTTCTTATAGCACCGTGAAACGCAATTCACAATCCCTTTTGACAGCCTCAATTTAGACATATCCACCTTTACAGTAGGGACTATACGCTACAAATAACTGTCACAACTTATTGAAGAGCCTAGTTACTTCTAGGTAACTAAGAAGTCTCTTCATCTTGAACTTCTACAAAGAGACCTCCTAAGAGAAACACTAAACATATATACAAAAGAAATTGAGAACAAAGGTTTGCCCTAAAAATAAAGCTCATGACTAACTTTTCTGAAAGTGAGACATGATCTTTCAATGGACCTCTGTGGAAAGCGAGAGGCCCATTGAGAGCTTGCCAATCAGTAACATTTGTATTGTTATGAATAATGACGAAGTATATTCAAAAATATGACTATGCTGCCACAGTCCTGTAGAGAGTCAGTAATCAAATATAAAATAACATGGTTAAAACCAGAACTGATATTTCAAGAAAGAATAAGTATAAACTGATCCATAGTATTATTATCCATAGTATTAGATTTTGCAATGAAGGAAGGAATATTGCTGCTATGAGTTAACTCTAATGTAGGAATAAAGTTTTTACCCAAAGTTAAAAACAAAAACAAAAACAACAGTCAAAACCATGACCTATAAATCCAGAAGTTATTTCCAGGTTCTTTTACTTATCCTGAATAGGGCACTGCCCCTTCTCTCTCTACCTCCAGAAGGAGTTACAGACCTTTACACCACTGAATGCAGAAGCATACAAAGCAGAAAGCACTCTTGTTTACTAGGAACTCCTTACCACCTCTTACTTTTTTCTCTCCTTGAACAATTGTCCATGGAGCTCTTCATCTGCTTCACAATCTGCCCAGAATATCTTTCTCCTCCTCCAATTGCCAGCTGTTCCTAATTCACATGGATAGATGCAGTGGTTGTTCATTTCTCATTCTGAAGGATATTAAAACAGTTGGACTTCTCCCCAGTCAGGCTGGGAAGGAGAGACACATCAAAGGAGAAAGGTTTTTTCTACCAAGTATTACTAAGGAGTTTAGTAACTTTCTCTTTTACGAAAAATACCATAATGCAAGTAAAACTACAACACTAGGAGAACTAAGGAAAATAGAAACAGGAATGGACTGGTCTTGCCACCTTCTAGTGGACAGATGATGAACGCAATTCCAGCCTTAAGCACTCTCTCGGTACTAGCAGGCACAGCTAGGACATGGAAGGAAGTGGACAGACAGGGAGCTAGGAAATATCTGTGTAACCTCAGTGTGTTGAACAAGTGCACCTGCAGTCCTGCTGCCCAGTGCTCATCTGTGTGCCTCCAAGAAGAGCTCAGCTCTGTCTTCACTATACTCCACATTTGCTGGTTGCAGACAGCACTCTCTTCTCAAGTCTGAACAAGTCCAGCTTCCTCAGCTTCTCTATGCTCATCACTCGAGAAGCCTGAGACCAGCTTGGAAATGACCTGGTGGCCCTTTGCCAGATCTGCTATGGTTTATTAAAGTCTCCCTTGTACTGGGGAGCCCAAAACTGGACACAGTATTACAGATGTGATCTCAAACAACAGTAAGAGAGGAATAATCACTTTCCACAATCTGCTGGCTACACTTTTGCTGACAAAACCCAGCATGCAAATAGCCTTCTTTCTTGCAAGGGCACACTGCTGATTCATGTTCAACCCATCCTCAGAAGCACAGGGCTTTTTTCTGCAAAACTGCTTTCTAGCAAGTCAGAGCCCAGACAGTCCTGCTGTGGGGTTATTCCATCCTAAACACAGGATTTTGCATTTGTCTTTCTTTGAACCTTGGAAGACTCCTATCAGCTCACTTGTCCATACTGAGTAGGTCCCAGTCAATAGCAGCCCTGCCTCCAGCCCACCGACCACTCCCCTGAAGTTGTTGACATCCACAGACTTACTGAGAGTGCAACAAATCTCTCTACTAAATTAACAATGAAACAAATCTAATAAGCACTGTAGTGCTTATTACTAGAGTGGCCATTTCCATGCCACTGCAGAGAAATGAACAGGCAGATGGAACAGGAGCCCAAGAAAACTGGCTACTGTTTTATGGTGCTTTTTCGTGAGAATAAGAACCTACCAGTCCCAAGTATTTGCTCCATCCCCACAAAAGATTTTACTGTCCATATACCAAATCTGACAGAAGGACTAACTTTACAGTCCTACATATTCACTTAAACTGAAGTCAGTGGTGCTTTAAGTTAATATGATGGATTGTAAACAACTGCAGTTCAGCTGGCACAAGCTTGCTTCTACCAATTTACTGATGGGGGCTGCAAACCTCTTAAAATTGCCAGAGCTCATCTGCCAATACCTCAAGAAAAAAATCACCCACAAGCTGTTCCTGCAAGAAACATCTTTCAAAGTGAATATCCATCTGACAAAATGCAGAGCTGTTTAAGTTCAACAGATTTTGTAACCTTTTTTTTTTTTTTCAGATCTTAACCACCTTTGACTATCTTTGACTTTTTGATTTACCTTCATAAGATAATAACAAGATATTTTTGCCCTTAATAGAAAAGGAACTTAATCTGAATCTTGAATTTTTCTTTTAGCGTGCGATATGGCCTAAAGAACAAGTGGAAAGATTTAAAGATGTTATGCCTCCAAGAACTCTACATTCATACAGAGACAAGAAACAGTGAACTACACAAAATAGATTTTAATGCCAAAATAAATCTCACCAAGAGCAATGCAAAGATAGTTGCATGACCAATGCATTTTCTTTGGAATTATTCCAACTGGGGAAACAAGAGCAAAGTGAAAAAGCCAATTTCTACCCTCAAGATTTTTCCAGCATCTCCTACAGAACATTTCACTTTCTCAACATAGAAACAAATCCAGACTATGGCACCGCGACAGGTGACAGTCAAGTGGAATAGCAGAGAGGGGCCTCTTTTAACAGGCCAAAGATGAGCTATCAAGTTTAGCAGCTACAGATTCACTCAAGAAAAACCTTCAAGCCTCTAATCAATACTGCTTGCAAATTCTCTGTGTGATTGACAGAGAGAGAGGGAAGGCAAGGGAGGACAGCCCACGGCCTCAGGTTCCCTGGGGAGGGGAACAAGAGCCTAGTTACACATCTGTAATCAGTCACTGTGGGGAAAGAGGAAGGGTGAAGGCCACAGAATCCTGCTTGCCTGCCTTTCAGCATACAATAGCTGTCTCTGACTTTGAAGGCTGATTTGTCTGGGATCCCCACAGTCAATGGCGAGAACCAGCTTCACCGACCCATCCTCTGCCTCTGCCTAAGACAAGCTCTTGCTCTCTCCTACCTTTGGGAAGGATCCACATCTCTCCACTGACTTTGCATTATGCCTTTAGCACTTAATTAAAGTACTCTGGTTGGAAGCCTAGAAATAACAGCCACAAATACTCTTTTCTTCACTGCTTCTGCAGGAAACTATATATTGGGCAGCTGGGTGGAGAGAGGAAGACAACAGGATGCAGAGATGCAGCAGATCTTTCCAGCAATACGACCAACAAAAGGATCGCTAAATGCAAGATATATAATTAAAAAAAACAAAACCCTGACTAGACCCAGAGTTGAGCTAGCAGTCCTTTCAAGCCAGAGTGGTGGTGAGTCACCGAAAGGCTTATATTCCTTCTGCCCACGTCCTACGTGCACCTCCTTTTCCTAATTTCTAGCTAAACATCTGTTGCCTGTAATGAATACAGTTTCTGTTCCTCTAAAGCACAAACACTTCTCAGACTAAGCTATCAGCAACCCTTAACAGGCAGATATCTCAGCTTCTGGAAGACTGTAGTTTTAAAGATCTGACAAGGAATAATATCTGAACTTAGGTGGTAATTAAACTGTCTGAGCAACGCTACGAACAGATACATTATCTTTTAATATCAGGAATGAAGTACTCTCACAGAACACAAAGCACCTCTCTACACAGGAAACATACAAAATGGATCCTTCTCTTGCTGCTGGGAGCTCAACAGATACTCAGATGTTTGATCACGTATTTGACATCACACTATTGCTCCTACTGACTACTGCCAGCTTTTCTGTGCAATCATGCCTGTATAAATTCACAGCTCTCATACAACTTTAAATGACTTTCAGAAATAAATTTTCCTATTAGCCATTTATTATATAATGATTCATGGTGAAACTTCTTGAATGTTACACTGAGCTTCTAGTCTGGGGAGGCAGTAGGGAAGAAAAACCAGGAGACATAAAACTGAACTAGACCACTTTGCTAATACAGGAAGAAAAAAAAGGAAAGAGAAGTTCAAAAAAAGTCCCAAGAAATCCAACAAATTAAAAAGTTACATTTTATGTTTTGTGGCTTTAGAGATTCAAAAATCAAAATCATCTGTAAAACCGCCATTTTCTGTTACATGCAATATTTTCATGATTACTGAACACAAAACATTTAGGAGAGAAATTTAGAAAGCTGCACAAGAAACACAAATGTACTAGAGAAGAAAAGAGTCCAAAGCATTTAATCTTTTGAAATATCCAGTACTGTCATAAAAATAGACTGAAGCTGTAATTCTAGCTCTGTAACTCATGCTCAAATAGTTTCAGTATCTGATACTACACTATTTGTGTATTTTCTTGCTGCTAATTTAATTCACAACTGTATCTGAGTCAGAGATCACACTTTCATATCTGCTAAGGCAAGGAGATTAAAAGTTCCTTTGTGATATCTTTCTAGATCTCTTATAAGTCCATTTAAATCGACAGAGGACTTTCTAAAAATCACCATTTTCTGTATTTTCCCTTGACTTCAATGTAAAGCACAAAGAGCACACCTTCATGGGAAACAGCCAAAATGGACATTCTTTCCTTTCTGCTGGGAGCCCAAGATACAGGCACTCTTTTGTTTGTGTATTCAGCACCTCACAGCTACTTCTGCTGACTAACTCAGTGATCCTATACACTGATTCACTAGTATTTTTTCATTAGACCACTTTGAGTGGTCTAGTTTGAGGCACAAACTGGAAGCATCTTCAGTTCAACAAAAATAAATTCTTATCCATGTGAAATTCCTGCCGATTGGAAAAAGGGGAACATAACCCCGATATTCAAAAAAAGGAAAAAAGAGAACCCAGGAAACTACAGGCCAGTCAGTCTCACCTCTGTACCTGGCAAGATCATGGAGCAGATTATCCTGGAATCTCTGCTAAGGCACATGGAAAATAGGGAGGTGATTGGAGACAGCCAGCATGGCTTCACCAAGGGCAAATCCTGCCTGACATATCTGATGGCCTTCTATGATACTGCCACA
>VZRU01013575.1:48214-61279 GCA_013398155.1 Pedionomus torquatus | reverse complement strand
AATGCACCCTCAGCAAGTTTGCTGATGACACCAAGCTCGGTGGTGCAGTCAACACGCTGGAGGGAAGGGATGTCATCCAGAGGGACCTGGACAGGCTTGAGAGGTGGGCTAGTGCAAATAGCATGAAGTTCAATCAAGCCAAGTGCAAGGTCCTGCACCTGGGATGTGGCAATCCCAGGCACAAATCCAGGCTGGGCAGAGAATGGCTGGAGAGCAGCCCTGAGGAGAAGGACTTGGGAGTGCTCATGCATGAGAAGCTCAACATGAGCTTCATCAAAAGCATCTTTTGATGCTGGGCTGCATCAAAAGAAATGTGCCCGGCAGGTCACGGGAGATGATTCTCCCTCTCTAACTCTGCACTCATGAGACACCCCCCCGGAGTACTGTGTCCAGCTCTGGAGTCCTCAACTTAGAAAGGACATAGAACTGTTAGAATGGGTCCAGCAGAGGGCCACAAAGATGATTAGAGGGATGGAGCACCTCTCCTATGAGTACAGGCTGAGAGAGCTGGGGCTGTTCAGCCTGGAAAAAAGAAGGCTCCGGGGAGACCTTAGAGCAGCCTTCCATGATCTGAAAGGAGAACTGTCCACAGAAGATCACCTCCTCCTACTGCCAACTCTTCTAATTGAACCTTTAACTCAAAAGTGGTGACAATCATGGTACAGTTCAAATTCTGATGATGGTCTAGTGGGAAGTGTCCCTTCCCATGGCAGGGGGGTTGGAGCTCAATGATCTTTAAAGTCCCTTCCAACTCTAACCATTCCATGATTCTGTGATGCATGTTTTATCCACTACAGTATCTTCTCTCTTTTCTTTACAACAAAGCCAGAACCAAAACCTCTGTAAGACCAACACAAACCGAGTGTTAAATAGCACGTGGGTTCTAAAGTGTAACAAATTAGGAAGTGCCAGAACTTCCTCTTTAGGTGAAAGTACACAAGCATTTCTCTGATGGACAGCAGGTTAGAGGATCACAGTATTTCTTCAAAGTTGAGGTTATGAATTTGTGCCTAATTTTGCCTTTTTCCATAAACACAATGGACTCTTCGTTTACGAGTATCACACATTATTTTCCTCCATCATCTCTAAACAGGAGACACAGCAATCTGGTAATAAATGAGACTGCCATCAGTGGAATTTCTGCATCATTTACTGCAAAAACTGGAATTACTTATTCAAATTAAAAAAGAAATATAAAAAAAAGTGTTGCTGATAATTCACAGCCCTGCCTGCATCTACCTTTCAGGAGCTATCTTTCCTACAACAACATTGTTTTCATCTTGAAATTATGATAACCAAACCCAAAATTCCGATCTTTCTTTTGAATTGCTACCTTCTGTTTTACCACCAGCCTCTGCTACTTATGGTCTTCATTACTCACAGCTGAGTTCCTTAGTTGGGAATTACTTCTTACTTGTTCTCTTTTTTCCCCTACAGCGGCAGCTAAGAGCTACATATTTTAATTATAAAAAATAGCACACATACACAGATACAACCAAAGGAAATATGTTACTATATCAGCATTTTTCTGATGTTGCTCTCTCATTTTAGCCTCCTACCTCCAATGGGGCTAAGAATCATGTCTTTATACGTGTTTTTCTATCAGTTAACAGGAAAACAGCTTTGAATAAGATCTCTGGCTACCGTTGTAATGCACCTATTTTACCTAGGATTTAGCCTGGAATTAGTGGGAACTGCAAGAATTGGTACTATCATTCTAAGATGTCATAATAATTTTCCAGATGCCACTTTGCTACCAGATCCTGTTCAGTGGAAGTTTGTACAGTAAGCATCTCCCAGAGAAAGAACAGGAGTCACAGACTGTCTGTTTCATCAAAGGTCTTGAAAGACTGTGGTTGCGTGTCTTCTGTTATTCAAGAAGTCATCTCTTACTCTTTTGCCACAGGAAGTCAACATGCACTCTGATAAATGTAGTTAATCTAACAGCCAAAACTCAAGCAAGAAACATAGTTTGCCCAATAGAAGTCACTGACAAGCAGAAAACATTTGGAAACCTAGGTTTAAAAGAAAACAGTCTTAAAGCTCTGAATCTCATAGAATAACAACCTACAGTTTTTCCTACTAAGTTGCATCTTGTGGTTTTTTAGAGCATTGATCCTTAACATGATCTAGCAAAAGGGATTAAAAAAAACCCTGTGGAACAAGTGGAAACAGATCAAACTATTTATAAAATGTTCAAAAATAAACCTTCATGTATGACCACACAGAGTGTGTTACCTGTAAATACAGAGAGCATCTGTCTGTCTTCCACAAACAATACAAGGATGTAGACGTTACAGAAATACAGTTGCATTTCACCTGGCAGTTTGATGCAGCGTACTTGCACATGACAACACATTGATTTTACTTCTACCTCCATGCAGACATCTACGTAAAGAAATCCATTAGGCAGACAGTTCTCATCTCTATTGACTGACAGAGTGACAATCGAATACTTTTCACCTTCCAAACTGACTGACAGCTAGACACTTAAACAAGCCTTCAAGTTGCAATAATAGTATGAAACACTTTCAATTACCTGAA
This sequence comes from Pedionomus torquatus, assembly GCA_013398155.1. Lineage (NCBI taxonomy): Eukaryota > Metazoa > Chordata > Aves > Charadriiformes > Pedionomidae > Pedionomus > Pedionomus torquatus. The sequence continues at coordinate 58,735 of VZRU01013575.1, read as the reverse complement.
TCAAACAAATCCATGATCCCACTAGTTGAATGTATTTTTCTGTCTGCTGCTATGCCTGGCTCGGTTTACATTGTTGTTTGGGCAATTTCAGATCCCTAACAAGAATGCTGCAAACAAACAGCAGCCCAGAGTTTCTAAACAATGAGATATACCTAAAGTATTCTTACTATGTGCATTTTTGTGACCAGAAAAAAAAAAAAAAATGTACCCAGCCTTTCGAATCACTTCCTTTCTAGCCTAGTGAGGAAGCAAATCTTTTAAAATTACAAAAACAAACGAACAAACAAAAACCTCTCCCCCCAAAAAAAAACCACCAAAACCATGGGAAATACCTACATCATTAGATAAGTGTCTTTTTAATACTAGTAAATATTAAATGCCAGCCTGCCTTAAAAAGGTGAACAATATTATTTTTTTTAGTAAATTGAAATTATAACAGTATTTTGAGTCTAAATATATGCACAGTTTGGCCAGTTCCCTGATTCAAATTCCAGGTATTTTTCTAAGTAATTCAAATTTTAATGGATGAAATTCTCTCCAATTAAAATCTGAATTTGTTTAGGGCATAACAATGAACAACTGGATTTGACAGAGAAACAACAAATTGGGAAATTAGATTTTTTGGATATGACAGCTCATAAGTAATCAAACCCATATATATTTGCATTTTACAATTTCTAGAATGAGTAAGTAAGGTTGGAAGTATCTAATGTTCTGTAGACATCAATATGTGTTGCTGCAAGACATTCAGCATGATCAGACTGAAATATCTAAATGAACATGCTTATGAGTTAAACATATACACTGCATAACAGGCAAACAAGTAGGATCAGGGTGCACTCTAATGTACTGTAATTGGGTTGACAGAAATAAAAGGAAAAGTCAGAGTCCATCAAGAACTGTTCAGTAAAAAACACACAAAAAGCAAAAGATTGTCTTTACAATTGAACAGTTGCATCAAAAATGGTCAAAGCATTTTAAAAGACATAATTTTATGTTCTGAGAAAACAAGAACTGAAAATAAACCACTTTTCCATATATTTCCCTTATAAAAACTGGCTTTTAAGCCATGTTATGTCTGAGGAGGCTGAATACAGTTACTAACTTTTCCCCTCCCTCTCTATGCACTGTTTGTTTTGTTTGGAATCCAGGCAGGTAACAGATAATCTTTACAAAAACCCCGTGTTGCTTTGCAAGCTCCATCACAGTTTAAATGTACACAACTGTAACAAGTGAAAAGACTTACTTTTTTTTATTATTTGCAAAGAATGACCAGACCTTAAAAGAAATCTAAAAACAAAAGCAAACCAACCCATAAACACAAGCACAAAAAACCCAGTAGCCCCCCAAAATACACCCTTTGAAGTCGGTAAATAAGTCTATGAAAAAACTACAATATCTGAAATCACATACGGTATTCCATTGCTATTATGAAAATAATATTTTAAAAGATTTTGAGCATAATGTCTCAACACCAGTTTTACAGTATTAATAATTTAAAGAATATTTAAGAAAACGTTTTATCGGTTTGTCTCTTAGAAAGAAATTAAATAATTAGCAAGAAAGCAATTACTTGAAAATGATAATATTCTTCTAGGGTTACTCTGCTCAGTGTTTCCTCTTTTTTTTTTTTTTTTTTTAATCAGTCAATACTATTTGAAGGCGTCAATATAGAATTTACTGTGTGCACAACATAAAATGACTCTTTCAGAAGAGACTTGCTGTTGCACACTATACAGCAAATTGATTTTCTGAAAAGGAATGCAGCCTGTACTTAACCTAACAGTGTAACCTTGTTGTACTACATGAAAAGGGATCATGCATATTGATTTCTTTATTACAATTCCTCTTGTGATCAGTAAACATTCGTAAACCCTTCTTCTTGGAAAACAGTATTTTTCTACTTTGAAATTAGCAAAGATAAACAGCCTTCAGTTTTGAATTCTGAAAACTGTCCTTTTCACAGGGAGACAGATGCCAGACTATTCTGGTTTTCTTTGCCCAGACTTTAGGGCTACATTTTTTCTTCAAGTTGCAAAAAAGGCAAGCAAACTGGATGGATGCCGCTGATAAATCACTGGTTTTGCTAAACTTAGAAAGCTGTTCTTAAAAAAGTTATATACATATTCATTCTCCTTTACAAATAACCGTTTGCATACAAAAAGAACAAAACAGAGGCAAAAGTGAGAGGTACTATCACGGGGAGAAAAGTCAAAGACCTCGTACAGTATCTACCCTGATAAAAGTAAACTGGAGTAGTAATGGAACACGAATTTTATATTGCTTTCTTTTGAACACAATTAAACTTCAGAGTCTGTTAACATGTAGTTTCTGGAATCGATGTAAGCAATTAAAAAATTTCAACCAAAATGTTTTGTGAGGCGTAATTACTATAAGGTCACTAGATATTATTTGGAGTCAGTTTAGTTTATCACATTACGACATGACAGGACGTGAGGCAAAAATTATAAATTCCTTCCCTAAATCTGTCCTTTTCTGATTTAGATGGATGAAGAATAATTAACTCTTAATTATTCAGATGACTTCAAGGCAGTTTCAGGATTCGGTAAAGAATGCAGTCATTTTAACCAAGGAAAGCAGTCTCCTATCATTTATCAAATCTTGCAACTTGACCAATGATGAATAAAAAAATCTATGTTTACCCATAGCCCTAACTGCTACCTTAGAGGTTGTTAAGCAACAAAATTTCCTTTAAATTCTACCATATGCAAATTATCAGATGCAATTTGCATTTTAAAGTATTTAACTCTACATATTTATTGGATTTTGAGGCCATGCTGATCATTGATTTATGTGCTTCTGGCAATCATATTTCCATATTTGTATGATTTTGATGACAGTAATAATTCAAATATGCAGAAAGTTGTTCTTTGAACAATATCTTTAATTACGTCCTCAAAGCATCATTGTTTCGCCTGGTGTCCTGACAAAAATGGTTTGAAATGAGAAATGGCATTATGATCTGAAATGCACAGAAGTACATTTGTCCTTTGCTGTCTAGTACCAAATGCACAGAAATGACTTTTCATGTTAACCAATCCTCAGCCCTAACCAGTCTGCAAAGCCCAGCAACCTTGCACGTAAATACTTTATTAATTCTGACACACTTTCACGACAAATTCAATCACAGTTCATAAGATTTCTGTTCAAAATGCAAAACCTGCCCCATTTACTTTGCCTCTAACTCAGAAAGTTTTGCTGCCACGTTTTTTTATTAGAGTTGTCACAAATTATGTGCACTCTTATGAAAGCTATCAAGAACTGTAATCATTAAAAGATCCACAGATATTTTGCCCATTTACTTCTCAAACACAACCATCAACCATGTCTTCTGTCACCACTATCGGAACAGTTTGTTTTAATACAACTTTTGTCACTGGAACACATGTATAAACTTTTTAGAATAATTGCTCACTCATGTACAAATATACAAGAGTAATGCATTAGCCTACAAGATGAACTTGTGTTTTAGTTAAGCATTCCTATTTATACTAATGTTCATTTAAATATTGTGCAAAAGTCAAATATTATCAGAATAATGTAACATTTTACTTTAGTGCAGCATAGATTTACTAGTTTGCTGTTTCCATAAGTCGTATACTACATAATACTCTTTTTGCCTCATTTGGGGACAATCTAATATTTAAAATAAAATAAACAACAGACCCTTTTTCTAGTTATATATAATTTAAGAAGACTCTGTTTCTTTTAAAAAATGCATAAGCAGTTCCATAAATAGAGTTGAAATTAACCTAAATTTATCAACATTTTTCCATCTGTAAAACACACAATATTAAATTCTTATGAAATCATTAGGCATACAGTTTGCTTATTCAGAACCAAAACGTACTGCTGCATAAATGGGTGGGTTTCTCTCTGATTTTTTAAAAATACGTTTTACAAAAAGAACCTCCTTTGTATATTCCATACTGCCAGATATGCAAAAGTAACAAGAAAGGTATGTAGCAACTACGATTGTAAAAAAATAAAAGCAAAAACAAAAGAAACCCTCTACTCTTCATATTAGTGTCAGTTTTTTGGCCTGAAAATATCTCAAAACAATAGTTTTTCTTCAGAAAGACTTGAATATTTTACTTATGGATGCCAAACACAAATTTAGTGCACACTATAACTGTATAAAGCTCTGCTTTTTTTATTTTTTTTTATGAGAGCACCCCAGGCAAACGAACATATAACATGGACCTGTTGTCAGCCACCCTAATATACTTGTTACAATTTTTATTTTTTTTTAACTCCCCAGGTGGAAGGACAGAATTCATAACTTTTTTATATCTACTATTTACCTAATTTAAACAAACTCCTCAGATCAGTAAATAAAAGGAAACAGTGTGATTCTGTTTGTGGCATCCTTGAAAGAGACATTTAGTATTTTGTTAAAATATTATGGCACACCACCATACTGAATCTAAACTCACTTAACTATCAAAATGCCTTTTAAAGACAATTGCACTTTTACTGTGATTCTTGATTCACAGTAATGTAAATATCTTGTCTTGTTCCAAGCAAGCATACTGTTAGTAAAACACATGACATTTGCTGAACAACCTTTAAGGAAATAATTAGATAAAGACAAGCTGCTGTTTTTCAGCCCCGATCAGATTAAAAATGTTTACCTCTTTACCAGACAGGTATGATGCACTTACTATCAAAATTATGCAAATAGGTTTATCATTAACTAGATGTGTTAGCAATATTACAAGTAAATACACAATCTGCCCAGAAAGAATTCATTTTTACTTATAAAATGTTCCGTGTTTTACCTTTAAATCCTTCTAAAGATCATAAAGATAAATGCCTTTGTAATGTTTGAATCTATTTATAACACACAAGTGCTGCTGCTGGAGGTGAAGTTAAACCAGGGCTTTCACACAGGAAAAGCGGAAAATTAACTGGAGCCTCTCCCTCGGCCTCTCCCTAGCGGCTGCGGCCGGAGGGGCACCGCCGACCCCGGCCCCGGCCCGACCTCTGGGCCACGGCGCAGGCAGGGCCCTGGCAGCGGCCGCCAGCGCCGGGAAACCCTTTGGGCAAGGTCCAAGGAAAGACAGCCCCGAGCACCAGCCTTAAACAGACGAGGGAAACAAGCAAGCAAGCCAACGAAAAAAACACCCCCCAAAAATAAACAAAACCCCGAACAAAACCAAACTAAAACCCCCGGCTTCATCCTTGTCCCGCGGAGGCACGAGGACCGTGGCCACATGTGCCACTGCCAAGGGCTAGGGAGTGCCTGAATTTCCTACCAGGCATGGAAAGAAAATGACAGCACGGCATTCCTGGTCTATTAACAGTCCCGTGCCCCTCCACTGAGTCACTCCGAAAAAAATACAGACAGGATTTTTCAGTCCCGATTCTCCATGCCTCTGCATCCTTCCGTTTACACTGAACTTCTCACGTTTGTGCACGTGTGCATGATTAAATAATCTAAGAATATAAGAAAGAGAGACATAACGATTCAGCTCAAATTAAATCCCTGAAAGGGGGTCAAAAAAAAAAAAAAATGTCCAATTCACTGCGGCTAGTGAAACATTTGTGGAAATGTTTAATCTAGGAAGCATAATACACAAAAAACAACAATGAACATGCTTAATAAACCTCTAAATTCTTCCTAAATAATTAGGTAAACAAATTCTGAAGGGGTTTCCAAGAAATCTAAATATGTGATTAGATACAAGTTTACATGACTAGAAATACATCCTAAGTAAATACTGTTTAGCATCTCACAGTCCATTCTTTGGGGCACAACTGCTACCTCAGAAATTTCTATCCTTTTCCATTCCTTTTATCCCCCCTTTTCCTTTCTATAGCCCATAAAAGTGCTCCAGGGACTTATTATTGTGCATCCCTTGTCCCAACCATAACTGCCCTCCAGGTACAATCTTTCTCGTGGCTGAGATGTCCTAAACTCAGCCAGGTGATCTCCAGGGCAGCGGACGTATTTCCACAGTGTAAGGACCAAGTACTGGGTACGTCCTGGTTCCACGAACACCGGAGGGGACAGAACTAACATCATTTACCTTATTAAAATCTGTGAACTTCTTGAATATCCTCTCGAGATGGGGTCAAATACATTTTCCTCTCAGAGGATCAACTCCTTTAATGAATCATGTGGCTGCAATAAAAATCTAAACATACAAGGAAGCTAAGATTTTGCACACATAATCCAAAACACTCAATTTTAGAACTTAAAAACAACACAGCATTCATTTATTTTCTAGACTACTCAATCCAGTATTAAACTGTAAAACTATTTTGTAAACAGATTAAATTTTGGCCCTTAAGACTATGACATTGTAACTAAATGGGTAAATGAAAAATATTTTAGTTACAGCTAAAGCCTCTCGATATATTTCAGGGATAATGAATGAATCCTTAAATCGATACCATAAAATATACAGAATTTATAAATAATTAAGACATTTATCTTCATGGTAGAGAATAAAGTTATTGTATGTAGTTTAGATATGAAAATGAAATTCCTGTATAAAACTGGTACCATTTTTATCATTTGTAGAGCTCAGTAGCACTGCTTATTAATAATAGATTAAGCAGTTGTAGCCAGCTATATAAATTGGCAGTTGATTGCAAAGGGACCTAAAATTGCAATAGCACAGCATAGCAGTTAATACAAAAAATGGCCCTTTCATTTGTAAAATAACAAAAATCTGCACCTTAAATTGCTGTGCTCAGCTTGTAGCTGTTGTAAGGCAAAAATGAAAGTAATACGGTAAAATTAAAGCGATATGGTAGTAGCATTTACCAGCAAATAGGAGTACAAATAAAAGTCAGTTTTCAACACTTCTTTCTCATTGAAAATTAAAGCAAAATATTCACTAGTTTACATGATGAATTCAGAATTACTCGATCTGAGAAAGTCAAAAGGCATACCTAATATTTCAGTGTTGTACTGTGAGCTACTTCATACAGTACAAACGAGTAATGTACCTTTGAAAGAATTCCATTCTGCGAACAGCTAATGAGTAGCTTTTCAGAAGCAAGCTGCTTTTCCAGGGGCTTAAAAGAAATTCCTTTGTATCAACTTAGTTGTATGCAAATGAGGTTTAAAAAAAGAAAGACCTGGATGGGAATTCAGAGTAATGAAACCTTGGAAAGTACAACACAAATGAAATACAAAGGTAAACATACTTTTGTATGTGTTGAAGTCACCGCTTCATGCGTAACACTGAAAAGGCTTCCTAGAAAACATCTGCTTCTATAAAAGCTAAAGTCAACTTGGCAAAAGCAAGTGATAAACGGCCAGTTTCCATTTAAAATGCCTAAACCCAGGAACAAAATAAAAAGAACTTTGAGACTCTGAAAGTGTACACTTTTATAAAGCATACAGCTTTTCAGTGATTCAATTCCTTTGGTGTTTGTATAGTATAAGCATTCTTCTAATCATGCACAATTAGAAATACTAGAAAACTGCAGCAGAGATAAGAGTCACTCTTATTACAAAACCTTGACTAACAGAAGAAAAAAAAAGTATTATAACATTTTTCTGTAGCTTGAAAAAGGTGTACGTAGAAAAATAGCGAATAGTGCATGACTAAGCACATGAAATAAGAAAAATGTACAGGTCAACTCATTTATAGTAATTCAACCTTCATCTTCTGATTTACTTACTGTAAAAAATCTATTATAGCCACAATTTGGTAGTGAACTGTAGCCATCTACTGGAATGAACAGAGAAAGCAAACGTTTAAGACATTGTTCTTCCTCAGGAATTCGGCTTGCTTTGCATGCTCTCTAGTATACGCCAGAAAAATGAACTGTTTTAGATGCTATTAATACTGGAAAAAGAATATCTCTCCGAGCCAGCGCAGGCTAAACAATGTCAAAAATACACTCATTCATTCGGCAAACATATTAAAAAAAAAATAAAATAAAAAACCAATACTTTATACAATAGCAACGCATAGATTGTTTGCTCTAAGCAGTGAAATTTTATCTTGTGATCCCTGTAATTATTTACATTTTCAAAAGCATATAATTGCAAGGGTTTCAAGTGAAACAAAATACTACATACTGAATATTTTTAAAGCAAAGCAAGTTAAATAATTTCAGTACTTTATGAATTTAGAACAGTGCATTTTATTAATCACCACTGATACGTAACATAGTACTAATAAGCTTAACTTTCCTTTATTTATAAAAAAATAATAAAATAAAGATCAACCCATGCCAAAATGTGCTGCCCTGATACTTAGGGCGATATTCTGAGTACAGCGACTCTGGTTGCTTCCAACTGTCATGAGGTAAGGAGGCATGTATTAATATTCCTAGGGGAATTATTCAACCCATGTTCATCTTTTAAGTACATCTTCCAAGACATCTTAAATTCTTCCGGGAAAAGAGTGAATGTTGAAGGGATAGGAGGGATTGCTAGAAAAATCCAAACCCGCTATGGGGGGAAAAAAGAAACCCGCAGAGAGGCATTAGGCCTTTTATTAGACTAGATGACACTATGGGAAGAGCAAGCAAGCTCTCCTCGCAGGCTGAAGGGACTGAGCTGGATGGTATGTCTGCTTCTTCCAGAGGTATAGTTTCATCAACAAGCATCACTTCTTTATCTCCAAGACCCATCATCATGGCTGCAATAACATGACTATGAATCGTCGGTTCTCGGAGAAGACACACCACCAGCAGTGCAGTGCCGAAGGACAGCAATTCAGTCCTACGCTGTGGGTATTAAGATATGTTGTCAGATGCAGAGACACTAATAAAATTATTGAATGGGGAAAGGGGAAAAGTCACAGTAAGATCCTGTTGTCCTACTCTCAATGCAGTTTTTGGCCAATTTAGCTGCCACTAGAAGAGGACTAACAGGCTCTACTATTAGCACACATTCTCCTCTGTCCTCTAGGCATTTTGGCCCCATACAAGCAAAATCAGAGCCCCTTCCAAGAACTTCAGGTGTGTCCTAAGGCACTCCATTCACATTATTCATAAATAACAGCAGAAACATGTTTTCTGTTGCATTTGGGCTCTAAAACACACACAAGAGATTTCTCAAGATTTAAAGTCTGCCTTGATAAAAATCAGCCTATCGAAATAAGGTGGTGAATAATCGCCACAATACAAGGACAATCCAAGAAGATGGGAAGAATAATCGTCTAAATGTTTAACTGTATGAGCTGCTTCTGGAACTGTTTCCTGAAAAAGGGGATGAATGGAGCTGGTAAGAGAAGCAGAAGATACTACTAGCATTCAAGGAGCAACAGCAAATCACTGATGCACACACACACGCATAGAGTACACCCTACAAGAGAGAGCAGTGATTAGAAAACCTTTATGCCTAGATTAACCCCTATATAACTCAGTCCCTTTGGCTCAGAGGAAGCCAGCACTGTATTAAGCAAAAAATTATCACACAGAGCAAGTCAGCAGAGATTCACTGTTGAGGGACAGTAAAGTCTCCTCAACTGTGCCTGTAATTTCATGAGTACATTTGAAGATCTGCTCCATCATATTTATTGTGATACCAGCAATGATACATGTGAAAATCAACTACTCTTCTCAAAAAATCCTTTACCTAAGCTTTATGACCTTAGAAGATCAACATCACTCAATGATTCTAAAAATCGCAAATCGCTGTCTAATAAAACAAAATGTAACTAAACAATTTTAAATGGCAAACATCTTGGCAAGTCACTTACAAAAGACCATTAATGAAAGTAATTAGTTATGGTATAAACAGTAAAACTTCTACTCACCAAATTCAGCCAGATTAAACTCTTCACACTGATGGGCTCTCATTGATGAAACTGTTTTTTCTGCAGCAAATGGGGAGGAATTTGTATGAACTGTCCCAACAGGCACAATTGGTGGTGAGCAGATGGGGTAGTAACATCTTTAGCCAGCGCCATTAAGTCTCAGAAAGGATAAATATACACATGCTTCAAAGCATAAAACAACCATATATTGCCATCCAGAGTTGGGGGGACAGGAGGGGAGAAAAACAAACAAACCAGTAAAAACTTGCCCGCTACTCTAGGGAAGTTTACTCAGTTATTGCTCAGTACAACTCTTCTTATAGCTCTCCTGAAATAACCAGTATATCGTGACTCAAAGGTATTATAATAATTACTATAATAAAATCAAATGCATTGATTACTGGATTTGAACCCATGTTGATAAGCCTATTCTGAATCAGTCGGTGATATAAATTCCAAAGCTCTTCTAATATATGCTACTATTCAATGAATTGTTAAAAAAATAATAAAAAAAAAAAATCTGACCTCCAAAAATGTTAAAAGCACCAAACAAAATCCCCAAATCAGGGGGATCCCCAAATAACTGCAGCTCTGCACAGACACAGTGGTTTCCCAGTATTTCAGATACTACACTTCTAGTTAGAATAGCTTTTTCTCTTTTCTCCTTTCCTTTCCTTTCCTTTCCTTTCCTTTCCTTTCCTTTCCTTTCCTTTCCTTTCCTTTCCTTTCCTTTCCTTTCCTTTCCTTTCCTTTCCTTTCCTTTCCTTTC
>VZRU01013575.1:11225-43725 GCA_013398155.1 Pedionomus torquatus | reverse complement strand
AAAAACAGGATGAAAGACAACACACCACAGCCAGAAAGACTAAAATGAAATCAGAAGCTGGTCAGCTCTTCCGATTGCTACCATTTAGATTTGTTGATACCTCAAACACGAATGTACCGAGACACAAATTTTCTGGAGAAACCAGTTCTACCCTAGTAAACTAATCGCCGAGTCTCGAGAAGGTGCCTGGGGTTGTAATAAACAGGGAAAGTAAGATTAATTGTCCTGAAGTGCTTAAAATCTATAGGCTTGATTCTGCTTGTACTAAACCCAGTAAACACAATTTCCAGTCATTACAGCGCAAACAGGAGGAAAAATCACTGGAAAGAAAAACAAAGTTAAGGTTTTTAAAGAGACAATTTAAACGTGAAAGAAGACATGGATGCACTGCACGCCACATCCTCTGAGATGCTGGGGAGTTCCAATGAATTGAACAGTAACTACTGAGGAAGCTACATTAGGGTAATCCATTTGATGCAAGTAGAATTGGACAAAAAACCCCCAGATGCCCCAACAGATTGATTCAGCAGTCAATTCTTATAGATTATATTTGGTTAAAACTGAGGGTGCTTCGACACCTTACCGTTAAAAGGCATAAAAGATAAATCGGAGTCTATTTTTGTCCATTTTTGGGTAACATCCTGCTTCTCTTCTCAAACCCTGAAGTACTAGGGAAGACATATTCATTGATAAAGATTAGTCTCAGTTATTTATCCTCTGAATTTGAAAGTAAAGTTACTAAAAGCATCAAGGAATATCACAGCCGAATCAGGAGCTGTGATAAACATGAAACTTACGCCTATCAACAAAACAACCCAACCAAAATTTTAATCAAGCAAACCTCTCTCCCTGTCAGTACCAACCACCTGCACCGACAACTCTCAGGCTCCCTTCTTCTCATGGTAATCAAAACCAAGACAACATTTTTGTCACCTCCTAACAGAAGGCCAAGACTTCTGAACCACAGATAATAAGGACAGAAATCTCCTTTTCAGTAGGTATACTGAATTTTAAGACTGGGGCTTGCCTTGGCATCAGCTGTGAAACCCCAGTTCTTGCACCATTAGTCACAACTCCTGCCACCTCAAGAAGGGCTCAAAGCCTCCCTGCTTGGGCACAGAGGGAAGAGGCATACAGAGAGAGGTGCCTGTGGCCTCACTGAAACACACGCATCCTGGACATCAGAGCAACCTATAATAAAGTAAGAAAATTAAAAATGCATGTCTGTAAAAGCACTAGTTACATGTGCTGCACGGATCGTAGTCACACAACTGTGCATCTTGATAATTACCATTTGGAAGTGCATTGAACTGGACTGCATGCAGCACAGCTAATAGTCTGTATCACCAGCTATCTCCAGTTCAAATACAAACATACACTCTCACGAGTATGTCCCTTGTACTCCGTCTGTCTTTAGCAAGTACCACTAAATCATTCCTATAATCCAATTTCTCATGCAAACTGCTAAAACCACATTTTATTAAGTCAGAAAGTTGGTCTTGACTGTTCCTTATCAATTGTAATACCGGTCGCAAACGGAAGAGTCCTTCCACTGCCTGTGCCCAAGTCTCCCACTCGCTCGCTTTAACTCCAGCCAACTCCGTGGCAGACTTCCAGGCCAAGAGAGTCTCGCTCAACACACTGTAGGATCGGTACCAGCTGTTTAAAGATGCTGGGAACTTTTCTGAATAAAAGTAAATTGCTTCCATTTCAAATAGTTTTCTTAAACAGCAAAAGTAGAGACGATGTACTGAAGGTCAGATCTGCAAATCTAATAAAATGATAGATAACTGAACAAAAATTGGCGAGATAATATTACACATATGTTGCCTTACTCCATAAATTTTTCTAGTATTTTCTTATTAATTTGTTCAAAAGCGGGTGCAAGTTTGGAAAGCCGTTATGTAGGTTCACCTCATTTTCTTTACTGAAGTAAACACAGACACAAGTATATGATAGCTCCAAACAGCGAAATGCAGACAGAAAAACTCAGTATATCTCATCTGGAACAGTCACTTCACATGCGTTTATCTAAACAGCTGAACCAAACACATATTTTTCGTTTGGACACATCTATAGGTATGACGTATGTAATTAATTGTTCATTCCAAAATGCAATTTCATGATGCGTTTGAAGATTTAGGTGTAGAACAGTTTTAGTTCACAGAGCTGACTAAAAATAGTGATTTTAATTTATTCCTGCTGGCTACAATTACCCACAACCATGTATTTTTAAATATTTCCAGCCTATAAAAATTACTAATTTTTGCCACTTGTGTTTATCTGCATTTAGACTTTGATTTGGATAAATTAAGCTCTCAAGTGTTCCTTGCTTTATGAAACTCTGCATGTTGTACACTTCAACACAAATAAATGACTTCTACCATTAGAGGTTTAAATAATGTAATGTATTTCATGCTCAGCCTGAAGCTGGATTCCAATGAAGTTGCTAATGCACGTAATGATTAAGTGTAACTCAAATACTAACTGTGTTGTTGAAAACATGACAGGCAATAATTTGGTCTATTATATTCTGCCATTTAATTGCCTAGTACAGACATTCTCTGACACGTTATGAAGCAATGATTTACAATTATTCAAGCTGCAAAGGTCAGAAAGTGACATTATAATCATCTACACAGAGATCCTTCTAATGCACAAAAACTAGGTAATACCACACAAAAATAGTTTTACTAGAGTAGCAACTTTCAATTTAAGATTTCCCAAACTGCACGAGTATAAATAATTAATTTACATTACAGTACATTAAGGCATCCGTGAAAATACAATGTTTTTCCTGCTCCTACCAATAAATTTATGAATAAGTCTTTTTTGCTTGCTAAAAGCAATCTTAAGAGCAGGCTTTCACTAAAAGTAGCCTGACATTAACAGTAATCAGTTAAAAAAAAATCTGAAAATCTAAAAGATTTTTTAGAACAAAATACACAGGAGCACAGCCAATTTTTTTGACGCAGCTGGTCAAAGCACATTCTTATCTATAAAGTATAAAGATCGATTAGCCACTATACTCAATATAGGCAAGTATTTTTCTTTAGACGCTCTCAAAGCAACCAGTGCCATTAAAATACTGAACTTTATACAGATTAAGATCTCTGAACTATCCTTAGCACTAACACCAGCAGCAAAATTGAAGCCATTTCCATGCTCAGGACACTGTAACTCTCCTTAAACCTTGTTTATATGAGGCTTTAAAAAAAACCCCTGAATTTAGCAAAACACTTATTTAGTGGAATACCTTATAACATCTCCAGAGTTAATTGGGAGAAGTAGTTTCAAAGCAAATCGCGAACTCAGAAGCAGGAAGTAAAAAGATCAATACCTCCATCCACCATAAGACCAAACAAACAAACCCAGAGACCCCAAAAGAAAGAACTACTTCTGCATATTCTACAGAAATAAACCCATCCTTTTCTTCCTTTGTGTATACAAATACTTTTGTTACTTAAAGCTCTTGACTACTATATATGGAATACAGATAATAAAGACATTACTAGAAACGTCCCTTCAATTTTTAGGAACAGAAGGTATTAAAAAAGGCTTATGTGCATATATCAAGTACTACAAATTTTCCTAAAAATCCAAACCTACCTTATACCCATCTTCCTCAGCAGATTTTTAAGAAGTCATAAAGGAGAGAAAAAAATAGAAAGAAGCTGCCTCTCTTCCTTGAAACATGTAACCACATCCCCAAAAATTCTGTTTCTTAAAGCAAAGGCAAGAAAAAGGCAAAGGAATAGCAGATGCATTTTTAAATCAAACATTGCCTATAAATTCTATTCAAAATCTCAAGTGCAGAACAATGCATTTTTCATTTTCCACCTGAGGCATAAAATTCAAAAAGTGTATGATAAGCGTTTTCACTGCAATTAACCAGGCAAACGAAACAAAAATTTTAAATGCTGGGCAACCAAGATTTTCTCATCTAACCCAGGGTATCAGCCAATTTCAGAGCCAGACTTTCAAAAATTTAATTCAAATATATAGCAGTTTGCTACCCACAGAAAATAGATACTACCTCTACAATAATGGGATATATTTTACAGCCATGGGTATGGAAAAGAAAACAATTAACACACATCTGCGATAAGGAAATGAGTAGCAGACGGTTTATTCCAAATGTTAAAACATTAGCGGTGTCCAATTTCTGTGTCATGTAGTTTCTGCTGTGCAGCTGAAGAAAAACAAACCCTGAACTTCAATTAAAAAAAAATAAAACAACACAGCAAAATTACTGCCTTTTTCAACAACTAAGTGAAATACATTTTGTGTAGTTTGTATCATGTAAATAGAGGATCATTTAGAAAATGGAGACACAGCAAACCCTTCTTACAACACCACTACAGATACAGCTTTTTTAAGGGCAAAGATTTCCAGAGAACTTTTGTCTTAAAAAGAAAAAGTGGAATTTTGAGACTACACTACACCAGAATGTTGCACTGACATTTCACCTTTAAAAAGCACCCAAGCAGATTCAAAAGCTTTTGAAACACTATTTATCCTCACAACTAGCAGAAGGCTTATTACTATGAATCTAAAAGTCAGAGGATAGAATATTAACTACTGCAGAAAAGAAAACATAGTGCAGGACCTTCTGTTTGTGACAAAATTACAGAGTTAATGTTCCTGAAAGATCACTTCACCTTTTAAAGCATGATTTTTAAAAAGGTAAAATTTATAGCAATTAAAGCTAATGAAGAAATGCAGCATGAGCTGCTTATGTTCAGGAACTAATAGGTCCACTGAGCATTTCTAAGATTATTTAGCCATCAATGATAATGAATTGACATTGTCAGTGGTGTTAATGTACCAATGCTCTACAGTGCCACTAATCCGATAGCCAATCCTAGCAATTTAAATTTTTTTTTATATTGCTACTTTATTTTTTTAACATACACACTACCCAATCCTTTCAATTAAAATAGCAGAAATACAGCACAGGCTATTACACTCTTTTCTCTTCTTCCACATTTAAGGATGGCATATTCATTATTCGAACTACAGTTCAAAATGTTCTGGTCATTCCTCCTTCTTCAAATCCTGCTCAGTTCTTCAGGACTGTTAGCTACAGAGGAAAAAATCTTTTCCAATTAAATCAGTGTTAATGTATAATTCTTAAAATACATTTTTGGTGCACATTAAGTGAAATGTGATAACTATTTAAACCGGTATACAAACCAGATTTTTGCGAGCATGGGGTAGTGTGTTCTGTGTCTCTTCAGCTGATTGTTTTGCCATATCTAAATAGCACAGCTTCTTGTTGTTGATGAAAATTAGCAATGCAATACTACACAAAAATGCAAAATGAGTACCTGCTTAGCTACCAGGTACAATGTGTGAGCAACACACAGTAAGCAATAAGCTTAGGAAAGTGGTGAACATTCAAGTCCACAGTTGAAATCACTCATATATGTTTTGTTCTCTCTCGCGCGTAACCATCACAAATTGCAACTGGGTTGTGTAATTTCTGAGGCAGATTCTAAGAACCTGTCAACCCTAAAGTGAAGGAATGAGTTTTTTAAAAAATAAAGGTACTGTGTCAAATCGTAATAATTTTAATTCTCTTTTTATAAAAGATACAGTATTAGCTATTTTGAGAATTTTTTTTTACCTTTCCTCTCACAATAACATAGTTAAATAATATGATGCTTTTTCAGTCTAAGTTAAAAGGGAACTGAATAAAGAACTACTGTCAAGTTTGCTGACAACTTCTAAAGAACAGAGCTTAGCCTTAGCTAAACAGTTTTGTGGATCTGTAGTTGTTAACTATCTTCCATGCCAAATTCTTGGCAATTCCTATAGCAGAGATAGTAAATAAGATTTTTCAAACAATATAAAACAGCCTACCACGCATAATGTTCATTTTAAACTTGCTGCAAAATACAGAGTAGCAGAAGTTATTCTACTACTGATATTCAATGGACTTAAGAATTAGGCTCATACATTTTTATTTCTTGTCTCAAGAAGTCAGCAATTAATTTTCTTAAGTGAGCAAAAGCATCCAAAGTATCTCATAATGCTGCATGCGAAATTATTTGAAAAACAGAGAGATGAATCAGTGAAAATCACTCAGCTGCATCTTCAACTGAAGATTTGCTTGTCCTTTAAAATGTGTAACTCACTTTGTCCTGCAGTGGATCGGTACACTAAGGCTCAAAAATACCCCTCCTGCTGAGTATTAGCCCCAACATCACACCACACCATTCATGTGTGCACTGCATCATCTAATTGAGCCTGCACTGTTCTACACGTTAGCCAGAAGACTGCTATAGCAGGTTACATAGGTTTGAGTAAAATGTTTTTATACGATGCATATATTAGTTAATTTCACCAGCATAATAACACTAAAATATATTTTTAATCAGAACTAGGGTATTAAAATCCAACTTTGAATGTCCTATGATGTACCATATATGCCATGGCATTTTAAAACCTTTTAAACATTTCTGCTAAATTAATTAGCTTTGCATTAAGGAGTCTCAATGCCTCCTATTAAATGCAACACATTTGAAGGACAATTAAACATTATGAACGATTCTTCTGAGGAAATAACGATTAAGTAAAAAAGAAAAACAAGATTTTTTGGGTAACAAACAAGAACATAAGCATACGTAAGAGACTTCAATTTATTTTTAAAGTGTTATGCCAGCAATATTTTAGATCCGTTTGTTTGAAAAATCAGTCTTGTGTTTTGTTTTCGTAAAGAATGAAAACCCTAATGGAGTCCAGAAATCTGTTAATGGTACTAAAATTATAACAGTATAGCAAAAGAAAAAACCCCACACAGTAAAGTCTATATTATATATTTTTTATGCCTTTAAATGGAATTTACAGTTCTCCCTGGCAATGTGAATGAACATCCTATAATTTAGTCAATTTACAGATTACAGGTTCAAATTGACCTTGTAGCCCATAAAATTGCTCATCTTCAGTGCAGGATTAGAAGTGGGAAAAGAATGTCATAACTGTATTTAAGGAATTTACCATAACAATGGAAAGGAGGATATGCATGCATAATTTTAGCCACTCTTGCTCACATCACAGTTTTCAGTTCTGAAACAATGCATATCCTGCACTCTTCTCCTGGTTAACCATGGTGGGGACTGTTTCAATTTACTCACCCACAGACATGACACTTGTATTCCCTCATCCCAAGGTGCCTCTTGACATGGTTTCTGGCATCTCCGAGCTGAGCTGTTGCAAAGTGGCATATCTTGCACTTGAATGGCTTTGATCCTAAGTAAAATTTAGCATAAGATATGAGTTGAATTAGAATAATATATCACCCACAGTTAAAGAAATAAGAATTCCTGTGGAAAAATAACCTTTAAAAGAGCCTATCCCACATTTAACCTGTTTGAGAATTTTGCCTAACGAAAAATGTATCTTGTACACAAATTTATAACTTCCAGGACACAGAAGGTATATACTACATATTACTCATTAAAGTTTCCTTAAGTTCAAGATCACAGAAACTACGCTCTTAACTTCTAATATAATTTACTCTTTTTTATTATTATTATTTAAAAGTCCCAGAAAATAGTAAAATGAGAAGACAATATAGTAGGTAGAAACCCTTTCCCCATTTGCAAATGCTGAAACTCAGGTAATCATCTTAAAGTGGCTTGGTGTTTGTGTAAACCACAAAATGTACTTGTTTTTTAAGCAAATATATGTAAAGTAAAGTAATTTTACAAGTCTTCTAACTTTGAATAGATTTCACATTAGCATTGGCATTTCAGATTTGTTCTGTCACACACAGAAAATGATTCATCACCTAGCTATTGTAATGACATGCAATGTATGAATATACAGTGGATAAAATATTATGCCTTTATGACTGTTTTATGGTCAAGAATTTATGATTATTCTGCAAACCAGAAGTATTGACATTTTGGCTATTATTTATTTCAAGAACAAACTTTAATATTAAATGTCTACTGCAGACCAAAGAACTCTGATATTATTTCTCCAAGGAAGAAGTACCAGCCCATTTCTTGTATCACATCAGTCCAGCAAAAAAAAATCAAATTATTTGTCTACCTTAATCAGCAGTGATTCTCTCTCGAGGATGGAAAAAACTGTCCTTTTTACAGAAATAGTTAAATTGGGCAAATGTCAGTCCTCATGTTATTACTCAGCAACACCATTCTAAAGCATGCTGTTTTTTCTGACCAATTTTCTGGCCACTAAATCCTTAAATCAATAAATCAAAATCATAGAATTGCAGTTAAAAGTAAGTACAATATGGTCATAGAGTCTCCATATTATGTTTCGTATATGTTTTGTGAAGTACTTCTTCCAATACAGTTAAGCATAATATGAAATATGGGATCTTTAATAAATATACATAAAGAGCTCTGTTAAGAAAAATGTTACACTATATCATACTTGATCAATGAACCTTTTTGCTTTGCCCTTGAAAACAGAACATCCTCCAAGAATCCATTGGTGAAATTGAGGATCTTAGTAAAAAATTTTTAGAGTCTTAAATTTCAATTTAATTCTCAAAAGCTGACGAAAAATGAAGCATTTAATTTTAATCTTCTAACTGAAATAAAAAAGTCAACAGTACTAAGCACGGGCAGACAAGGTTGAATATTTCACAGTTCAATGACAATGAAGCCAGATCTCTTAATACTTCCATTTCTACTGTTGGAAGTAGATGTAAAATATATTTAGCACCTGAATGGTTATATCTAGTCAGCTTTATATGTTTAAATGTCAAAAGCAGGTTGAGACTGCAGCTAACAGCAATCACATTCTATCAATCACACTGAAAAACCCCAGTTTATTTAAATGATCCTGATAAAACTAAATTAATCATTAATTTGGTGACATTTCAAATCAACACTGCATTCTATAAAGAGACTCATGCAAATAATAAAAAAAAAGTCTCTCTCTGCATTAAATAAAAGATTATTAAAAGTTGATGTTTTAACTTATGATCTTAAAGATTGATTGCACAATTAATAACATCAAGGCTACAGTTAAGAGAGGAATTTTATAAAATGTATTGGTGTTTAGACTGTCGGGTTTTTTTGTCATAGAATTCAAATACCATGTGGATTCCATCTTACGTTCCCTTAGTTTCTCTCCTACTGATTAAATTGTAAATTCGTTCCTCATTCTGTTACTGCAGGTGTCCCGCAGGGCTTCCATACAAGACCTTTGCTGTTTTCCATTTACATGACTCCTTTGTGAAAAACTCAAGTTCAGACCAATCGTAGCTACAGTGTGCTGACAATACAGAAATGTATTATTCTGTTGACTGCTCTCATCCAAAAATCACTGAGGCCTTGAGGTTTTCTTATTTATTTCTCAGATCCAGAGCTGAATCTCTCTTAACATCTCCATTTAAACTCTATGAAAATGCAAGTGCTGGCAGGTTCCAGTCAGTACTTATCACCTGAAACAAAAGCAGTGCATCTCCCATTTAGGTTGCTGGTGCCAAATTTATTCCAGTATGTTCCTGGATGGAACAAGCTAAGATTTTATATTTAAGATTAAGACATTAGATTAAGAGTTAAATTAATGAGGCAAAAAATCTGTATTTGCCATAAGGCTATCAGAAACAATGTTGAGGCGATTAACCATTTCTTAGCCATACTTCTATTGTCACAAACTTCAATGGTTCTCATATGCTGTGTTAAATGTAATACTACTGGATTCATACTTGGCTTTTCGTTCACAGAAAAATGAGAAAACTACTTTCCATATAGCATCTTTTCAAAAAAATGACTAAGAAAAAAAAGCCACACAATTACTTTACCCACAAGTTATGGCAGGGAAACAAAGTGTGTATTTTCTGTTCATAGCAGTAAACAGTAATAAAAGAATTTGGAAAAAAAAAGCCCCACAAAAAACAAACCAAACCAAATGACCAAAAATGCCTATCTAATTGAAAATATACTAAATTTAAGAGTTCAGACAGACAGACACAAACCACACTACTGTTTTACAAATAAGACTGGAGTTCATAGTTCTTAATTTACTCTATGGCAACAGACACCCAAAGCTAGAAGAAATCACTGCCTCAGCTTTAAGACAGTCAAAGGCAACATCACCTCCACCTGCAGGCATAGCTGCGTCCTTAGCTCAGGCCCTATGCAAAGTGAGCAGAGGAGCACACAATATCATCATACCAGTTCCTCCCACATTTAGAACTTGGGGAGTAAGATACCATACTTACCATTGAGCAAACCTTTCATTAATGAGAAATTTGATAAGAAACAAAACATAGATGATGTGGTTGCAGGTGATTTTTCTTCAGATGTTGATTGTTAATTAAGTTTATGGGACCTGCATCAATTGCAAACTAAAAAGTCTTCCACCTCTACTACTCCTTTTATTTTTCTTTACACTTCCTCATTTTCACTTGTCAACATGTGATGGACTCACTTGTTATCTCCTCTCTAGCAAAGCTTCCCTTTCATTTGCAATGTGAAAATCTCCTACATTATTTAACGGTATTTTGAAACACTACTTTTCTATTAATGGAAATTATTAGTTCTACAACTTTCCCTTCCTTTCTGCCCCCCAAACCATCACCAATTACTCAATTAAAAAAAATGGCAAGGAGTTGGATGTGGTTACACATACATACATACATATATATGCACATCTGGATGCTGAAGGAAGATTTTTTTTTAAAAAAAAGCACATAATCAGGACAACAAATGGGAAAATGTGCGGCTCCGCTGCCATTATATACTTGGCATTACCCTGGAACAGATGAGAAGTTAGAAATACCGTACCTCTCCTCACCAATGTTATAAGCCAGTGCATATAGGTCAGTTCCCTTTGCCACCACTCCCAATAACCAAAACCCATGCATTTCTTATTCAACTGCAACCATTGTGATACAGACTAGAAGAAAAGGTTCTATAACACACAAAGTCAATCAGAAATATGAAAATACAGATTGGAAGAGAAAGCCTTCTTCCCATTAACTATTAATAAAAGTCTCCACATTACTATTTATGTGGATAAGCAAAGCAAAAGCATTTCATTTAAAGGTGCCATGAGAAAGAAGGCAGATAAAACTCCGTTCTGTAACCCTTCTATCTAACCCTGCAAGAACCACCAAAAAATAACTTGCAAACTGAAATGTACTCTTTTACTGCTTTGCATATTTAGGACCATCCAAAAGCACAATAAAAATATACTTCGTGATAAGACCTACACACAAGATGTTAAAAAGTACACTAACTTTTACTAAATGTTACAATCAATGATGTAACTTATGTAAGTAGGGTTGCTTTGTCATATATTGATAGTTACCTCACTTTCACATCCACATTAACTTGATTTTAAATGCAATTAATACATATAGTCAAGGAAGACTAATGGACTACATTCTGCACTTAACCTGGTGGACATTTTCAAATGGCACAAGTGACCAGTGCAAACCTATTTTGCATTGTAAACGACTAAATAAATCTTAATGGATTAAGAATGATCAGCTATCAACACACAAGGGAAATTAAGTGCTGAAATGCCTACATTGATTATTTTAAATTATTAGCCTTACTCTGTTCTTGAATTTGTATGCTTTTAGTGAGCTTTAACACATTTACAAGACTTATTGACTATAATTACAAGAGAATTCAAGTAATGGACACATCAATTATAAGCAACATGTCTTGACCAGACAGTTGCATAAAGAATTCTAAAGAGAGCTCCATTAGCATCCTCCCCCTTAGTTTTATTCAGTTTTATCTGCCGTAAGAGGGCATATTAAGGGCTTATACAGCTGTTCTGACCATGTGAACATGAGCGTCCCTCTAAAGACTTAACACTGCATTCAAAGTTGGATATTAGCTGAAGCAGTACAGATAACTACGTTATTGACAGGATAGAAGTAATGCTGAAAGTATTAAGTATGAGAGTTATTGGCATACATGAATACCACCATTATAGTAAAATACTTTGAAAGGTTTGAAATACAGCGTCCGTGTTTCCTAAGATTAATTTTAAACTTTGTTGTCCAGTCACGCCCTTGCCTTTTCATAAAAAACCTTACAAAACTATTTTAGGATTGTGCCAGGAATTACCATTCTTTTATGTTTCTTTTTTCCTACCTTTTTGTTCTCTTCCTTGTAACCATGCACTAAGTTTCAAATACTGCATGAATTTAAACTATAGCTTCCATAATAAGCCATTATTTAAAAGTACAGTAAAATAAACCTTACAGTTTTAATGAAAATATGTTCATTGAAATGTGAATTTATTATTCAAATCCACTCATAAATTCAACCATGGAGACACCACTTGTCTAAGCAGAGCTCAGTGATTTAGAAAAGCTGTCTATTTAAAATAAAGAATGTATGGCAGGTTTATAGAAACATCGCAGTGAATTTTTACATAAATTCAGAACTGCAGCTTATGCATTTTTCTACAAAAATGTTTTTAAATTTTCCACTTAAAATTAAACATAAAAATGAATTGAAAGTATTATCAGCACAGAAACTAAATCAGTTGCTACATCCCTGTGCATCACATCAGCATTATATGCTACCTTCCAAAAAGGCTGACCAATTCCAATTCCCATAACTTATTTCTACAGAAACCTCTTGTTGCTTCTTACTAGTATTTATTTAGGAATGATGTAATATCAGATATCTATCCTGAAGCATTATGTAATGCTGAAAGTGTAACTGAACTGAACTGAAATAAACTGTTTGGATATTAAACAACTGCAGGCAAGAGGAAGTTAGAAAGAACAGCTAATTGTTCTCTCAAACCACTACTGCTTCATGATATAAATTTAAGAACCAATTAATAGTTATAATTTAGTTTAAAGGAAAAGAATCTATATGAAACAAAAAAGCAGAAGGGTGACTGTGCTTAAAATGTTCTTGCATTTTCTGCCCTTTGATCACTGTATTTTCATACCCCTCTAGGCAATTTTTAATTTCATCAGAGGCTCATCAGGTGATATAAATGCCAGTTCATAAGAAATGTTAAAGAGGTTAACAAGCAGAAAAAGACCAATGGTATAATTCACTCTGTTTGAACGAGCATTTCCATACCTGTATGGGTACGGATGTGAGCTAGGAAAGCCATGGAATTGCTACTTCTACACATCTTCCCACAATACTTGCAGACGTTGCCTTGGTTCTCTTCCCTCTCCCTGTTTATTTGCTCGGTGTCTTCTACAATGTACTTATTCACTTCCCGCAACAGCTCTTCGTGTTGCTCTTTGATGTGGAGAAACAAGCTCTGCTCTGAATCAAAGGGCTCCGTGCACTTCACGCACTTAAAGGTAGCACCTCCTTCGGGCAGCTCCTCCACGCTTGCCTGTTCATTCCGCATGTGCCCGGCACTGGCCAAGTGCTGGTGAAGGTTGCTCTCTGTGTAAAATGATTTTCCACAGAGTAAACAATGAAAATGTTTCTCTTTTGAAGGATGTTTCATGGCTATGTGAACATTTAGTCCGCTCAAACCATCTGCTAGAAAACCGCAGTCATCGCAGCGAATACGTGTCGATTCCCCAAGGGAAATTCCTTCTGACTTCTTCTTTTTCCCACCACTTTGTGAAGGGTCTGCTTTCACTGTGAGCTCACTAGCTTTTACTCCACTGAGCATCTGGCCTTCAGCAGAATGGCCAGTGGCCTCCCCATCTTGATGGCTTTTTAACCTCACTATAGAGGAATCAAACTTTCCAAAATTTTGCATTGCCTTTCCTTTATCATCAGCACTGATAACTGTTCCTAAAGCCTCATTACTACTTTCTTGCATGCCCTCAGCTGTTGAGCCATCTGCCTCCCAAACACTGTTATTTATAGCTACTTCTGCTTCATGTTGTGCTTCCATAAGGGCTTCTTCCTCCGCCCCAGTAGGATCCTCTTTGAAACTTCTGTCACCCTCTAAACTATGTATATTTTGTACCATTTCTCCAATGTTTCCAGCAAAATTGGATTGCTCTACTGCACTACTTGTTTCTGGAAGAGTTAGCATAAGTGGGTGGGTTTTTTTCAGTGATTTCTTTTTGAGAATGTCTGTGTTTCTACACTCAACTTCAGGGTTGTCTCTATTCGCTTCAAAGCTTTCCTCGCCTTCTCCTGAATTCAAGTTGGTACTTCTTGATATATTTTGATCTTCTGCAGTGCAATCGCCGCCCGAGTTGAGCAACTCCCGACCATGCTCACTTTTCTGTAACTCACAAGTACCTGTTTCTTTAACGGATGCTTCCTTGACAAGTTTAACAACTTTATCTTTCTGAGGGGTTTGCTGGAATCCTTCATACAAAAGGTTTTCTCCTCCATTTTTAGATTCCTCTTCAAGTTCACCTTCTATTGCATTTTGGGAACTGCTACCTTCAGGCACCCCTGGAGATGCATTTTCATCTAAGACAGTACACTTAGCTAAGCTTTTACTTGTAAGATCACCTTCTGCTGTGTCACTGGCACATTTTCTTTCGCCTAAAACAGTTTTTGATTCTCCTCCACTGTGATGGTGCTCCTCTTGAGACAAAGCGGTGCCTTCTTTAGTGATATCTGCCATGTTTGCTTCCTCCCCAGAAGTAGAATATACATAAGATTCTCTTCTAATTTTATGTTTTTCTGTTGCGGCATGCCTAATCATCTCTCTGCGAGTAACAGCATAGTAGTCACAAGCCATGCAGTAATATTCAAATTGTTTTGTATGTTTTCGTTTCACATGCAGCTCTAAAGAAGAAGAAGAATGAGCAATGAAGCTGCAGTGTATGCATTTGTTGTCATTTGCACCCATTGCTCTTCTCTGTAAGCACGGGTCACCATCCTGAGTAACCTTGGCTGATTCCAGAAATATACGTTGGTTTGCATTTAATGGATTGCTAGCATGCTCCAAATCTGGAAGCCTACTGGCATTTACAACTTCTAGTTCAGCATCTCCTTGCTCAACTTCCTGATTGTCTAAGACAGAATTTTCCAAATCTGATGACTGGCTGCCATCTTCAACATGTTCATACACAGCATTCGTGGGGCTGCTAACCTTCTTGCTCGTGGATTCCAAATTACTTCCTTCAGGGCTCACGATGATCTCCGAGTTCTGTTTTCCAAGTCCTTCTATTTCAACACGACTTTTGTGTTTTTTGGTTGCACAATGGCGTTCCATATCTCCTTTGGTTACAGTGTAATAATTGCAAACCTTGCACAAATAGCTGTACTGATGACTGTGCTTTCGTCTGATGTGAACAGTCAGATTGGTAACACTCGAGGCCAAAAGACCACAATGGGTACATGTCCTAGAAACAGTGCCTTTATGTTTCCCTATTTTGGGTACATTAGCCAAAACCAATTCATTTTCACCAATCCTTTGATCAAGTGGAACGAATTCCTTATTACTCGATATGTTTTCCACAGAAGAGGATGAAACATGTATAATTTCTTTATCTAACTCTGTATTCTCACTCCCAGAAACAGAAGGATCCACTACTGTTTTAATACCACCCACACCAACACAAACCTTTTCAATACATTCTTCAAAACGTAATCCAATGTTGTTTTTCCTGGCATTTTCAAGGTGCTTGCTTCTTTTGATATGCTTCTCCATTCCTTCTTTACTCAGTGAATAGAGATTACACGCTTTGCAAAGGAAGTGATATTCCTGTGCGTGTCGGAGTTTTATGTGCCTTGTAAGAACCGTGGAAGATCTTGTTTTATAAAAACACTTCTTACACTGAAATTGGGTTTTATTAAGAGCAGAATGCTTTAGTTCATTTCTGTGATTAATGAAGGGAGAGTCCGAAGTTTTTGTTTTCATTGATAATTCCATTTCCTTCACAGGATTTTGGCTACTGTTTGATAATGAGTCAGACACCACTTGCAAGGTCCGATCACTGTTACTCAATGGAGTAGCTGGCTGACATAATGAACCATCGTGTTTCTCACTTTTTTGATGATCTATCAGCTCCTCTTCCACTTGAAAAAAAAGAAGGCAAGCTGGACAACTATGGGACATATTATGCACTTCACTCATATGGCTCTGAAGGCTAATCACATTCAAGCTGGTAAATGAACAGAGCTGACAATTAAAGCTACAACCACCCATCTGGTGTTTACTGTCCTGACAGTGTCGGTTCACGTCTTCCCTGACTCCAGAGGAATAACTACACATCTGACAGTGAAACTGGATCCTTTTTGTATGTAGCTTTGCAACGTGAATTTCCAGACTACTTCTGTTCTGAAAAACATGACCACAATCAATACAAGTATGAAGAACACCATGATCAGCAGTAAGTTTAATGTCAGAATCTTTAGTTTCCACAGTGCTGGAAGAAAAGGTATTTGGCTTATCTTCAGTAAGATCTTGAATTTTTGAAGTAGTATTACAACTACTTTTCACATCTATTTCTGTTTGTGACATGGTGTTTGAATCACCGGGTTTAAGCTGTATGCTGGAGATATGCTTCATATGTACTCTCTGAGTTTCACATTTGCCTTTCTTACCGTTACTCAACAAGCTGTACCTTCTTTTAAACTGCCTTTTTAACTTAAAAGACCTACTCTGTCCAAATGAAGACCTTAACAAGACAATGGTTCTCTTATGTGCCAGTCTATCAAATCTCCTTGTCACATTCAAACTAACTAGCTTTTTGGCGGTTGGAGGTTGTTCTGTTTTCTGGAAGATATTTTCTGAGGGTCCTGGTATTTCTAATTTTTCAGTAGGGGCTTCATAATTTTGTTCTTCACCAGAAGAAAGCAACGTTTCTTCTGTCATAGTATCTGTTTTTTCAGTGGGAACATTTGACGATGGCATCATCTCAACAAGCTCAGTGCCATCAGTTTGTTTAGACAAGCTTATTTTTGAGCCTTTCAGTCCACTGCAAACATTTAATTTTTTTGCATCAGCAGTTCTTGCCCTTAATTTACTGGTCCTAGGTTTTGCTCTGACATTCTGCTCTTTGGATGCAGTAGATTGTTGTTTTTTAAAGGATTTTTTTGTCAATATCTGTACAAATCCTCCCCGTGCAGCAAGATTTTGGCGTCGAAGGTGTGTCTTACCAAGGAAATGAGAATTTAGGAGATTTTCCTCAGCACTCTGAAAACCACAAAGTTCACAACAAAATATCTTGGATTTCTCATGATCTTGCTTAACACACATATGTAATGTTGAACTACATTCAGCTGTACAACTACAGTGAGGACATCTTTGCTCTTCGGATTGTTTAGAGGAGTCTTCTGGTTTATGTTTTTCCATATCAGAGGAGGAAGGTATACTCTGATCACTCATCTTGCCTTTAAGAACTCTGTCTGTGTTTCCAACTGTATAGCCAACACTGATTTCTTCTGAAGAAGATAACTTATCAGGAACAGCAGCTGGCAACTCTTGTGAATGTTTATTTTCCTTGTGATTTTTCAGTATGGCATCATCAGCACATTTGAAATCACAATGTAGGCACAGGAAATTTGAATTAAACATGTCATCACCAAGACAACAGACAACTCCTTCCTTCTTTACAGCTCCAGCTTCTATACTACCTGCTTCTCCAGCTATGACTTCATGCACTTTCCTTTCACTATCTTTTATGTCTTCTGAAGAACTCCGCTTTCTTTTTCTGGAGACATTTTCACGTTTGTCTGCCTCAACAACATCCAGGTTTGGTGATCCTGACAGTGCCCTTTTGTTTGTGCCATTCTCTTTTCTTTTCTTTTCAAGGTCCCTGAACATTTCATCTGATATAAGCCTTGTTTTCTGCTGAGACGAAGAGTCACATTGAGCATTTTCTCCTGATGTATTTCTCCAGGATTCTTCTGTCAACTCAGTTTGTAAACTCTCATCATCATCATCTCTCTTCTTATTTTCCTCCCCATCCATTCTTAGCATTGATATTATCAATTGTAGACCATCTGACTTAGTACCTATAAAATAAAAGAGTTATTAGTCTTTTATGCACAACCAAAAGTCAAAAAAAGCAATATAGCAAATTAAAATTATGGCAGGACAACAGACACAATGAAGGATGCAAGGCTGCATTTCTAGCATAGTGTCTAAATTTATAACATCTAAAAATCAAACCAACTTCTAGGCACTCAGTTACAGAGCTCTCACTATGATAAGCACTGTGTGAATGAGCATTAGCTTCTATAGTTTTTGTGTAAGCAGGTAATTTACTACATGCTTAAACAAGTCTAGCCTTAGTTTCTGGAAGGATTTTTTGGACACAAAACACTTACAGCTTTCAGGCAGCTGGCCACAGGATGTTCAACTTTTCCTAAACTAGAAATCCAGGTTCCCAAATTTAAAAGCTCCAAGGAGGAAATGACCATGACTGCAACAACAAGAAAAACAAGCAAAGGCAACATAAATGTTAAACTTTGTAAGTATGAAGCTTTCTTTCCTTCCTCAGCTTAGATTATCTGCTAAAGGGAAAGAGGGAAAACAGAGAAAGCCACGTTCTGAAAGAATATGTTGCAAATATACTTCCCCATCATTCCTAAAACATCCTCTAAAACTTCATTTCCTAATTGAGAAGAACGAAAAATAAAAGTCATAAAATAGCAGTGCAGAGAAGGGCAGCATCTTTGAACCCCAGCACAAACTCTAACCATCCAAATCCAGTTACCAAAAGCTTTTGCTCAACTGCCCAGTGTGACCTTCCTGCTCCCAAAAGGATGTCACCACTAGAAAACTGATGCTACCAACACAGTTTATAAGAGGGGCAGGGGTGGGAAAACAAATCTTGACATTTATTACATTTTCATTTTGATATGAAGTGATTAAGAATTGAAAATGCATTTCATTTTAACAGATGATTAAATACCAAATATTTATCTATCTGCTTTACACTATGATTTAAACATCAATTTGCTGCAGATACAAGCATCCAGTTTTTATTCAGTTACCCACTGAATGAGGCCACGACCGCAATTGTAAGTACTTCCTGACAAGATTAAGTAATTGCAATGTTGATGCAGATAATGTAGGTACAAAAAACTATTCAAGTACCTGCTAAAAAAAATGCTTATTTTTGAGGACAAAGTAAGAAAGTATTAAATTGGGAAAATATATTCAAATCAGTTGGACTTATTACCTATAAAATCACAAAAAGTGTTTTTCTGCTTCATAATAATTGAATGCACAGTATTTGCATACATTGAACAGTTTTTCAACTGTCAGTCTCTCATTGAGCTAAAGTACTGACCAAACTTATACTCAACTAGTTATACCTAAATAACAAGAGAATAACCACCTCTAGATCACAGTAGTCTTTGGAGGATCCAGAGGTTTTCTCTAATTGTTTTTTTTTCTGATTCATTTTTCTTTGTTCACTAACCATGACACAAACTATCACAATTAGTCAGAAGTAAAACAATCAGGTTTAAATTCTCAGTGTAAGTCAGCATATTGTCAGTATGTTCAAAAATGCTACATCACTTAATAGCAGAGGAGGACAAAGCCTCCTGTGCAAAGCCTAAGTGCAAGCTTACCCTGAAAAGGTTTATGAGCACTGTTTGGGACACAGAATAAAAGATCATATGAAAACTATATTGTTGAACTGCAGTACAGGTTTCTTGATATAACCTGAGAAATATCTAGAAATGACTTCAGTGATAAGTCCATCCTTAACTGTTTGCACACACCAGCCATGGATCCTTTGCCTCACTGCACCTTCCCAGCAGGTTCCCAGCCCACCAGAGACATGACCACTCTTCTCTTGCATGGCCTGGGGAAGAACAGCAGTTTTTTTCTTTGCTGTACAAGACAATTTGCAATCTCAAACCAATTCTCCATCTTCTTCATAGGATACTTTCCTCTCAGAACATCTGATTTATCAGAGTACATGTCCAGCTGTGTATTAACACCTACACTGGAAATTTCCACTATCACAGGATGTATCAGGATAATTTTAGGGGTTTCTCCATTGACAAAAATTCATACATTCAAGGCATATTAATAAGTAAGGGACTGGTGGCTCCACACCATACTGTCTTCTGCCATGTTTCATGCTCATTTAAAGCCATCCTACAATTTGATTTAAACCTTAAAGTGCTGTCATACCTAGATCAACCTCAGACAGAAATCGCAAGCCATTTGCAGCCAGAGATACAGTAATCACAGGAGGTGGATGCTTCCCAGCTGTCACGGGCGGGTACCAGCAGTCTCAGAACATGCCTTGCCTGCCACACCAGCACAGATTCAGCTCATTTCCACTAGCCACTTGCACACTTCAAAAAAGATGGCTGATTATTTGCATACAGTAACCGCAGGCTTAACCTCACTTCTTGGCATTTGTTCTCTGTTCCTCTACTAGAAGTTCATACTGCTCTGCTCTTTACCAAAAATACCACATTGCAATCACAGTTTGGTGTCCAGCCTTGTCTTCAACTCAACTGTATCGCATCAATTGAGGATTTTTTCAAGTGCTTTTGGAAATTTTAAAAAGGCGTATTTCCCTTTCCCTTATTTTATTTTTGTGAACTGCTTGTAGTGACAACTACAAACTAATTGCTAGGTAAGTGAAAAAATTCAAAACACAAATCTCATATGTGCTACCAATAATTTCAGTATGAAATTAAAATAGTCACATACATAATACCAAAAAATGCAAAGGAGTCTTACGCCCCAGACTTCCTGCCTAATCCCTCCAGTTCTTCAAGTCAACAGCAGATGAAGACACTTATCTGTGCTTTCTCATCACGATGAACTTTCAGCACACAGACCAGGGATGCACTCTGCTTCATTTACAGACAGTACTCCTAATGAAGTCAACAGCCTTACGTCCCCAAAACTAATAACAACTATTATCAAGGCAATGGCTCCTCAGCTGCACAGCACAAGTTAGGTATAGCAACAATTATTCATACACCTTTACTAGTCTCATCTCTGCCTCATATCTGCGTGTTCATGAAAATAATCCCAGAGACAGACTTTCCTCTGTCCGACCTTTATATAAACAGTGTCTAAATATCATTACATGGCACAGTTCCCAACTCCATGAAGTCATAATCCAGAAAGAATTCTCTATAAAAGAAAACAACTATGAGATGGTAAACATTGTCTCTCTAAAATTACCCTTATGTTAATTAATCTAAGGAATTAAGTTGCCTTGAATTGGGTTGTGGTCAAATCTCCACATCTCAGGCAATATCTACACCACAACAATGAACCATGTCTCTGTTTCTCCCCACTTTGATCTTTGCTCATATAACACAATTTCAGCAGCATATGTCTCAGCATCCTTGATGAGGGAAGTATGATGAGTATCCCACACCCAAAGGGAATCATGGGCAGATGTCTTCTTGGCTTCCTACATGGATTTATTGCATAAAGGACCATTGCTACTTGAGAGATGCATTCAACACCATACGACTCCTCTAGGCAAAAGGAGCTTATAGTGCTTCTTCCTCTGCTGTAAGCTTCTCTCCTGAAAGCCCTTTATTAGATTGGCCATAGGACAGGAGGACAACGGCAAAGCATCAAACTGTCACAAATTTTGGTCATCCTCAACCTGCTTAAGACAGTTCACCTCTGCTCTTATCAAAGACACACTAATGACATGCTAACCTACAGCTGGTATTAATACAGGAACCAATGCACAAGAGAAAGCATCAGCAGTACTACAAATTGGTACAGTCCCAGTGACTACATGATACATAAGGTTAAATGGGCTTCTTTTTGTAAAATTAATCCTGGATCAAACCTTAGTCTGGCACAGGGATCATCATCAGGAGAAAAGAATCAGCATCTGGAATTTTATTAAAACAACTGGTAACCAAAACCACATTCTAGACGTAGCAAATAACCCTCTGCAGCCATGGCAACTTTAGCACATGCTTAAGTCTAACTCTACTCATCAGTGTGACTGAATAAGCCTTTCAATATCAATGCAATTCTGGCAAATTCCTATAGCAGTGGAATTAGGGAGGAACAACACTTGAACTGCCTTTTTTCAAGGCAACAAAACTAGACCAAAAAGACTAAAAATGATGCAAGATGCAAGCTCTCATGTTTTTCATTTTACCTTCACCTTTTACAGATTCTAGTTACATTTTTACAAGTAACAGATATCTAAAGTGCAACATTATGCAACCACTTAATGTATTGCATAAATAAACCAGAAAGGATTTATGTAGGCGCGGAGACTGCACCAATGGTAACATCACCAGGTACAACACGGCAGACCACCAAAGCACAGGATCAAGCCCAAACTAAGCAGAGAGCAGTCAAGTCTTGAGTATTTCCGTAGTTTAAAGCCCGCTTCTGTCAAAGACTCTCTCTTAACATCATATTTGATGTTGAAAATGAAGCTGTTCTAACTCAAAAGTGGGTTGACTTTTTGTAACATAAATCTTTTGTTAATGTTCATATAAATCAAGTATAGCTGAAGAGATTCTTAAAGGATATGACCAAAAATTAATTTGCCACATTAGCTTCAGGTTAACAAATTCTTCTGCTTGGAGACAGTCATACATTACCTAACACATTCTAAGGTTCTTTGCAGCACATTGCAGTTCCTTAATTTTGGAAAGAAACCTGTTGTAGCCTCACCAGTCGTGCACAGAAAAATCTAACCTCAGCGATCCTACTGGAAATATTAGCTAAGTCTTTAACATAGTGCTTTTCTTCAATAATTTTCCAAGTAACCAAAACAAGTGAAACCTGTTTTTAAGATCTTCAAAGGCAAAATATTTATGCTAGATATGCTACATCTGCATAGGCCAAATATCCAAATTTTCACAAAATATACGAGGATACACACACATTTTTAAATTACAAGCACGTAATACATAATACTTCGGCTGTGTTACAGAAACCAATAGAGCTAAAGATTCTCCTCTTTCATGCACTGAGGTTTCCAAATGGTCAGAATCATGGAAGTTTTGTTTCAATATTTAAGCTAATTTAAAAGAAAGTCACAATTCAGCACCATCTGACTACCTATAGAGAAGAAAACAGACAAAACATAAACCCACCACTTCTTGAGCTGCCACCACCCTTTTTTACCAGAAAACACCGCAGATTTTTTTCTTCCCACAATGCTTTTTTGAATATTGATATAAGATCTGATACAGTTCTATACAAAAGCATCAGTTATCTGCATCAAAGGTCTTTTTGTTGATGAAATGGAGAACATTTTGATTGTTTTCTTGATTTATTTTCCTCTCATACAAAGAATAGTATATAATTCTTCTATGAAAAAAGGTGGAGACAGTGCAGTTAAGATTTTCAGTGTAAGATCTGCATTGCTCTAATCCTCAAGCGAAATTTAGAAAATAGTAATCTTAAATTGAGATCAGAACACACAATTTAGTGATGATCTATAAAGATGTAATGAGCAGCAAAGTTCCTTAACTTGATGCTCAATACATTTTTATTTACTTCTCTTTTTGGTCCAATGCCAACTCTTTAAGAGAAGGGGCATAGATGTGTACAGAAGAACCCAAAGAAAGTATATTTACAAGTAAAGAATTCCACTTTGGTTTTTATTTTTTATGCTAATCCCAGCATTAGAATTCCCAAAGCACTTCTCAGCCAGTGTATTATTGTCTCCAAATATTCAATACCCAATCTGCAGTGCTTGTAAAGGATGTGACATATGGCAAACAGAGTTTCTTTTTCTTTCTTTTTTTCCCAGTAAAAGTTCCCCCCTTTAAAACAATTAATTCTTTCAATGAAATCACGGATACAATGAAGCAAAATCATTTTAATGAGCTCCTTAAATAGCCTGCACAAAACTGAATGTGAACAACTCATCTTAACATACAACCTTTGTGTCAAATAAACATCTTCTCATTTTCAAGGGCATAACATCCTTCCTAAATCAAATCATAGGTCTGTCTTACGGCCTTACAAAGTTACCTTACTTCCTTCAGAGAGACTAATCCAAGAGAATAGTCTCCTCAGTAATGGAATGCAGAAGAAAGTATCTTTTTTTCTCAAATGGAACAAAGATCACCTATGTTTTGAGGAGTATTGGCTGCTAACCATTACAAACATGTAATTTTCCTTGCAGATCACGAATGACGGAATTTCAAGCTTTGTTCATCACATAAAGCCAGCCATTTTCCTAGAGCACCAGAACCACCATAGGAGACGTCCACGCAAGCTAGAAGACTAGAGACTCTGAAACTTCCACACTGATGTATCTACAATAGTTAAAGTAACAAAATAAAAAGCCCAGTGATAGCCGCAACTTGAGTATCACTGAAAAGGGAAAGTTATCTGCATCCATTATGTGCATTTTCTTGCAGGCATCAGGAAGAACTGTAACAGCATCACTGGGAAAGGCATCCTGCATTACAGCTCACATCCTTCGGGCTTCTACTTCCAAACCACTGATAGTCATTCTGGGGAGGAGAGCTGCGGGGGTGGAAATTGCCAACATAAGGGAAGTTTTTACGAATTCCTGGCATGAAGAATATATACTTTATACACACACACACGCAAAAAAAAAGTCATTCCATCATCTGCTCACTTCAGAAACAGCCAAATGCTTCTAAATACAGCAATAAGCACTGCTTAGATCAGCTTTGAAGACGGGTATTTCCCAGAACTACATGGATACAGAATACAGATACAGAATAATTTTAAGTGCTGTCAGAATCAATAGTTACATCCAAGACAGAAAGCAAGAGGAAACACACTAGTATCTCCTTATTAGAGTTGTATAGCCTCAAGATTTTCAATTCCTGAAAATTTAGAAAGGTCTGTGTATTTTGAATTGTAAATTCAAAGAATTTTGGCTATTTCCAGAGTGAGACATACATAACAATAAAAACGTGCAACAGAAATTTGAGGATCCAGGTGTATTCCTATAGCACTGTGATAATTTTGGATGAAAAGCACTGTTTAAATATTCTCAAAACACTTGAGAAAGTTTATCAGGTCCACGAAGGAAACTTGCAGGAAAGAAATGTTCATTTTTTACATACAGTAATGAATCCCGTGGTTTGCAGGAACTCTCAGAATGATATGGTTTCATGCGAGATGCAATTCTCAACAAAAGCTTGAGAAAAGCAAAAAGAAAATGCAATTTGAATCTCTTTTCTACCATAGGAGAAGGACTCTCTTGCAAGCAGTGGACCACACTAGAATTCATCAGAGGAAATGCACAGGAAACATCTCACACTGACAGCTGAAAAAAAATTTTGAAAGTCTTAACTTTTTCCTGCATTTTGGCAGCAGGAGATGAAGTTGAAATTGCTGTTACTTGGAAACTGCCTCTTGGCATTTTTATCCTATAAACCTGCTCCTAAAAGCCCTGACTCTGTTGTCCTTTAAAACATAAGGAGTATGAGTTTCCTAGACTGCTATTGTGGTGTTAAATATTTGCAAAGCTTCACTCTATTTTCATCAACTTTTGCTCAAAATTAAAACTAGAAAAAAAAAAAAAAAAAGATAGCTTTGTTGGCCCCTGTTTTAAACTACTGTGTCACATGAAAAGCAAAAAGAAACCTCCATCATCACAGCCTAGAACACTTTTGTCTACCGACACAGCATGAGCAGGCTCCAGGAGGTAGCAGCAGCAGCAAAGGTAAAAAGGGTAACACAAATGGCCAGCTCTCCACCAGCTGAACGACAGCACAAAACTTTTTTTTTATTTTTCTCTCCAGTAAGTTGAATCAAAGGAAATAAGAACTAGAGAAAGCTGCAAGGAAGTAGGGAAAAAAAAATGGACTTTTTTTTTTTTTTTTTTTTTTTTTTTTAAATTTTCATTTTCCTCTTTTTTTTATAAAAAAAAAAAAAAAATATTTAGAATTTTTNCAGCTATTTACTGAGCAATAGCTCACTGAAAATAAAAAAAAAAAAGAAGCATTTTAAGTTAAAGGTAGGCTGATAATAGTTTAGATGTGTTTTATCCACAATTAATGCAAGTATGTCACACATCCAGAGCTTAATGAATAAATAATTTTTAAAATCCCTAAAACAAAAATACATTTAATGTGAAGTTAGGACACCAAAACTGTAGAAAAGGCATATAAAGGAGGAAGGATGGCAGAAGACAGAAATTCAACACACTTTAAATACTAGTATTTTCTGAGCAATCATTGTAATTGCTTTTCCTCTAGCTCTTTAATGATAGGCTACTAAGGTAAATCAGGCCCACATGGTTTAGCTTACCGTATCTATCTCCATCTTTTGAATGACTGGGGCAAAGAATGCATGTAATAATTTGTGAGTAAATGTACACGTTTCTTGGTGTTATTGTGCATCTTGTTTTCTTCCTGTCAGCAGCTTATTCAAGTACCTCAGCTGAAAATAGCTGCATGAGGTTTTGGCTGAATAGGTACCATAAGGAGTTAGGATTATTTGTGTGGTAGGTTAACAAAGTTTCTAGAGAAGAATACAAACTGTGCATATGCTTCTAAAGAAAAGGAGAAATTAATAAAAACAAAAGCATTCTGATGACACCTGGTGGCCACTGCACACAAGGAAGCAATCCCTGCATTTCATTTGAGAAAAGCAGATCAAATAGAAATGTGTTGCACATTTCTTTGGCAAGCATATCTACAGAAATGACAGCTGGTATTATTATCAATTAGAATATATACTCATTGGAACATGTGAGCCTACATATCTGTATATATTTGTATTACCAGTATTAACACACATAGACATACTCAACCATCTGAACCATTAGCTTATTATATAAAGACAAAACCTGTTTTTCTATACAATAAAATAGACAAGAGCACACTGGAAGTACTTCAGCTCAATCCTATAAGACATATGAAACACGGATTTTCTTTTCAGTTTTTGTTTTCCAGCTCGGTTGCTTAAGTAAGACAGAGGGCAATGGGGGAGAAGCACAGTGGAAACAGGGGGCTGCCTGGCACTCGGATGCACTTGGAAGGTCTCTGTGCTATAGATGCTGCCCCAAATCTCTGCCACAATATGTTAGAGTTCCAGTACATTCCAGCCTTCACTTCTTTGCATCACTGAATCTCTAACAAAAAGAAATTAATAACCACTATTAGAAATTAGTAGAAAAAGGTGATAGCTGCACCAAGCTGCACATCAAATCATACCTTTTCTTCTGAATGGTTTTTCACAATAGTGCTGCCATCTCCTCTGCAACACATAGGGGGATATTTTTCCCCCATAACCTTAATGACCATCTCTAAACCATGCATACCTGTGCAAACCTTGGCTTTTTCCATAATAACTATTATTTCCTTTCAGGTGAACAAACCCATGCCTCAGTTGAAGTCACTGAACACCTTTTAAAGCTACATCCTTCTGAACAGTTCAGGGGGTTATTGCTGAATTTTATTCTAATTTCCATCACTGTCCATGTCACAATGGAAACCAATACAAGACAGCAGTGGGAGGCATACAGATGTGGTAGCGGCATTGTGAGTCCAAGCACTGGCAATATGATATAATGCAAAAATTATTTGTGACTTCTGTGGTGCCTGTGATACCAGTCAAGATACCATTATGGCACAACGTGGAGCCTCTTCCCTTCCCTGTCCTTCAAGGCCTTCATCAGAGCTAAATCACGTAGCTGCAGAAGTTGCTCTCAGTCCAGCAGATGACACAAGAAAAGGCTGAAAACCAAGCAGGCTTCCACTTCTTCTCTGCAAAATGTACCCTTGGCCAGCAGATGGAGAGCAGAGGTGAATGAGGGAGGATGCAGTGCTATAGCAAAGGCAGAGAAGGACCAGAGGATGCCCTGGCAGCATCCATTTCAGACCACGGCTCATATAGTGAAACCGCATCTCCCTGGGATGTGTCCTAGCCAGCAAAAGTTGAAGTGGGGAGGAACTGAGAAGGGACAACCCCCTGCCAATACCACCATCACCTATAAAACCCCCATTTACCTCTTGCCAAAAGCATTCAGAGTACTGATACCTTGGGAATAACTACCATGAAGGCTTCAAATGCCACTGCTTATCAATAGTATCCATTTGCCCCCATGTCTATTTGTTACAATGCAACAAATTTGGTGCCTACCTAAATCAGGCCTTGAAATTCAGCTACCTTCCAGAACCAGCAATATGCCTACGCATGTGCACAGTGTCAGCAGGATTCCTCCTAGGCTTGACAGGAGGCCTGTGTATTCAAGTGCATCCCCAAACAAGGACTTACCGGACAATTAAACATTGCATTTCTCCTGCCGGAAAGGTTCATGCACTGTGATGTCAGGAACAGTGGTGCTGGAGACCTGAGCCCTTCCCTAATACCTACAAAAATTATTCAGCTTCATTCTGGTACACCTAGGAACTGCACCTTGCTTACTAGTTTTCTGTCACTTGGGTATCTAGTGTGAAAAATGTCATTATTTTGAGGCACACCATCTAACAGCTACACGTGATTATAGCACATTTCCTTCACTTTTTGGTTTACCACAAACTAAAATCTCTGGTCAGCATCCACACTATCAAACAACTCCCTGAGAAATTCCAGCGATGGAGCCTAAGGTGAGGGTTGTCTCCTCTGTCCCCCAGTGCCCAGCAGCCATACAGAGCCAGTGGCTTGCACCATCAGGGTGGTACCACAGCCTCCTCCTCTGTAGACTGAGAAGACATGGGCCAGTCAACTTGGTGGCCTGATCCATTGCCTCCTGGTCCCCAAATCCCTTCCAAGGCAGGGAGCCCAACATGCCACCAGACAATTCTCAGACGCAGCTCCTGGTGTCACAGGAGGTCACAGCAGGACCATGCAGTACTTCCCCACACAAGGGGATCTGGGGAGTTGGGTCACAGCTGCAATTTGTGCCTGTGGCCTCTGTATTTCCTCAACACATCACTCTCTCTCGGGAACGTGTTAGGAGAGTGTTATTGCTAAAAATACTACTAATTCCCTGAAAAGCACAGAGTTAAAATCAATCCCACAAACTTTCCTGAGATCAATAGGCTTTAATGAACACAGAAAACATACTCTGTGGCAACCACCAGCAAGTACCCAGAGACCAAGCCAGAGTAAGAAATTACACCTGCTCCAGTGGTTTCCTGGGAGAAAAAAATTGACATATTACTAAGTAGGCGATCACTCAGCTCAAACGGCCCCAGGATCTGAGGGGCCAGAAGCTCACCCTTACGGGTGAACTGCGTGGTGATTGATCACAGGACAAAAAGTCAGTTTTACCCATCGCAGACAGGGCAGCTCTCAGCTGACCCAACAGCCCCAGTCACAGCCCCAGCCCATTGCTCTGATGGAGCGATGTGGATTTGGAAAGCAGACTGCAAGCCAAAAAGGCTGCATCCTAAAGCAAAGGGTGCTGGCATAGCCTGCTTTTCTCTCAGGTGACAAGAAGAACATTTAGTTCCATGTTTCAGTCATCAACAGTCATTTTCCTGGTATTCGTCCTGGGAAAACACTTTTAACAAGTGCTACAGGACTTTTTTTCCTAGCTGTTTTCTGTTTCATCAATGGAAAAGAGACAACAGTCTAAAATTAAAGCTTACAGAAAGCAGGAGGAAAAAAAAACCATTGGTTTATGTCTTTTGCAGTGAAACTTAATGTCAAGTGTGCTGTTCCATCTTGTGTTCTCCAAAAGACTCAAGCATTATATCCTATTTTTTCCAAGCACTATGATTCAGATTTCCACTTTCCAGTAAAGTCCATAAATATTTGATAATTAAGTGTAACATATATTTTGTCAGCTCTGCAGCCTTCCTTATTCTAAAGCACCAAATTCTTTCACTTTTCACGTCAGCCAAAAAAGGAGTTTGCTTGCAATAGTAGCCATGTAATTCCGTTTTACAATTTAAAATATAATTTTGTTGAATATGCGCCATTTTTCCAGAATCTAATATCCGATATTATTTCTACAAACTAAACAATACAGAAGATTTTACTGCTTAAGCCCCTGTAACAGCACAAATCACAGCAATATAAATATGTGAACGCTCTTATTACAACCATTACACTTTTCTCATCAAAATCCCTCTGCATTATTGTGGTAAGGAGATGCAATTATTCTTAAATGGATGTAAAATGGAAAAAATAAATAAATACCCCTTTAACAGCTATGAATTCCTCACAAAATCCTCCCCCTGCTACCAAATGCCTACACTTGTACTCTCAATGGCTTCGTAGGCATCCTAATGTCCCTACCTGTGTTTCAAATGACTCAAATATCTACACATGTCTAAATCCAACTGAATTAACTGGGAACAGGGCATTTGAAAGTCAAGACAATTCTTCAGTTGTTTAAAAGGGACTCAGAAAGCAATATCAGATAACCAGATTTCATTATTTTATCCCCAAAACTTGTTATTCACAGTTGAACAAAATGACATAAACCCACATTTTTGGAATTAAAATTAGGCTTTTTTTGAGAGAGAGCTCGACAATTAAGAATGCTCAGCTGCACTAATAACTCCTTCTTCAGAATGCTTCAAAAGAAAAATTAAGTTATATTAGACTATTTTTAATAACTTGTAGATTTTAAAAGTGCCCTATTATATATGAAAAAAGGACTACAGAATAAAGGTAGCAAATGCACAAATTCAATGCTATTAAAAAGCAGACACATGAGATCTCATGTATCTTGTGCCATTTGTAAAAAGGTTGTTTTATTATCAGTGTAACTAATCACAATGAAGCCATCTCTTACAACCAAAGACATTATAATGAATTTTCTTTACAGCTACAGAGAAATGGGATTTGCTGTTCCATATCAAACTAGAACAGGCTGTATAAATTCTTCTTCATATTTATTGTTAAATGTAATTTTTATCTATAAAATCAGTCATGAAATATTAAAAACTGAAACAACAGAATTTATATCCTTTACTTAATTTAGTTTAAACGGTCTATTCACTAAAGAGAGGGAAAAAAGGTTACATATGTATTATACCACTCCCTCCCCTCTCCCCCCTAAGCGCTTCCATTATAAAACCCCTAGTTCTTGGAATTTATAACTCAGCTGTAAAAATTCACTTCATACTTAGAGTTGGTATACTTTTCCTTTTACAAATTTAAAAAAAAAAATATTAAAAAATCTGTTCCAAGAGGAAGGCAAGAAAGGACATGAGAGGAGGAGAAAAGGAAAGGAAAGGAAAAAAAATGCTTAGAAACTTCAATCAGTAAAATAAAGGCCAGTTACTGTGATTCAGACCCATCTTCCACCCCGAGGAACCAGCAAGAGATGGTCAGCCGGATGCACCACTGTCCCTGGGTGGATGGGCGCCAGGTACTGATCTCCAGCTGCTGCTGACCTGGGTCGGGTCAGGCTGACAGGCTAGGGAAGAAAAGCTCTCTTTTCCTACTGCTGGAGTCAACTGTACAACCAGAAACCAGTAGGAACTGAAAACAAGTAAGAACATCAAGAAGAATTAAAATCTTCAGATCTTTTTCAGATGCTTCAGAGAAAAGACAAGACAAAACAAACCATTACATCTTATAAGTGAACAATGGAAGAAATAGTACGTTAAAAAAAAAGGTCTCCTAATTAAAAGACCCGAGATTTGAGAATTCAGGAACTGGAGACCATACAACATGTAGGGCAATGAAGATTGCAATAGGGAGCCGAAGAAACCATAGGATTGAAAGGTAAAAAAAATGGTTTTATTTAATAGTGTGGAAAACAATTCTTACATAAGAAGATAGATTTCAAAATGAAGCATGAAATATGGCAATAGGAGACAAGCAACATATGACCTTAAGGTGCAGGTTACAATGTAGGCTATCTCCTACTACCAGTAGGAGATATATAGTATTTTCAGCTTTCCCTTTGTGCACAACAAAAAGCATCAAAGCAAAATGTACCTCCATTTTCAGAGTCCCCACTTTTGGTCTGAAAGGAATAGAAAAAGTAGCAAGGGAGCGACAACCTGCTTTGGTTCTCACAATGCAGCGGGTGAGTTGGTCAAGCTGGCAGGAGCGGTGAGAAAGCTACCCCGGGGACCCTCCTGCAGTCTCTGTCTCAGGGGCACAAGGGAAACTGGCAAAGACCAGAACTCCAGAGGCACTCATGGCCATCCCAGGCGGTGCTGCACTCCTTCCTTTAAGGAAAACCAAGGCCCTAGGTAAAAAATTAGCCTTTGTTTAGTCTGTAATAGACTTTATTCATCAGAAAATGCTCTCTCTTAGCAATTCTTAAACTACACTTCACTAGGCCATATATAGTTTGCTACTCATGCCCAGAACACAAACGAGTAATGTTTACGGATTCATTGGTTCTCAGTTTTGGAGATGGTCATGGTTAAAAAACAGCCTTCACATGAAGATCCTCTGCTGAATGAAATCAACCTGGCACACACAGACAGCAGAGAATATTTCTGAAATATGTATAAACAGAAAAAAAATGTGGCAGAAAGTTATTACCTACACATCCTCCTGCCACATGCTCAAAAAGGTACATGATTAAAAAAGAACTACAAAGTAATAATTTTAAAGATCTAGTAGACATTGATATCGTAATTGTTTTCATATCGTAATTTGATCTGCAATAGAGATGAACAGTGAGGAGCAAGATGAAGAATGAGAAAGTTGGCACTTGACGACAAACATATCCTTAAAACAACCAGACTCAACAGCAAAGGCAGCAATTGTAAACTGTAGGTTTATGGAGTTTATGCCAAATCACCCAAAGAAAACA
>VZRU01013574.1:256812-274610 GCA_013398155.1 Pedionomus torquatus | reverse complement strand
TAAATAATTTGAGAATTGCCTTGAGGCTGAATAAAAATAATGCTTTGTTCAATAAGAAACAAAGGACAGATTGGTGGGACCATCCAGTTTGCTGCTAGCCATTCTGGTCATTCAAACGTAGAATCAAAAAATGACCTGGTTTCCCTGGGATGTGGTGGTGGTCCGGATGGCCCCTAGTACAAGAAGAGGACACCAAAGCAACCAGAGTGGCTCAGGAGTACAGGCAAGGGGGAAATAGATTAAATACTGTCCCTCTGGCTTCATCTTCCCATTTTTGAAGTGAACAGACTGTTGTCCTAGCTCAAGGTAAAATGATTCGGTCAGTACTATGACAACGGGGCAAATGACGAAAATGACCTGACCTTGGTTGTTCTAGCAATAAGTATAAGCAAGGGCCTCTCTGCACCACTCCTTGGGATAATCAGGTCTTATCACTGCAAGACAAAACAGTTCTGAACAATGTGCTGTTAATTTCAGAGTTTAGTTCGTTAGAAAAGGCCTAGCTAAGAAAGTAAAATTGCAAACCAGAAAATCGATTCATTTTACCTCAAACCAGGACAATTTGCTTTCAACTGTTTCTGAGTAAGATCTTACTTAGGACCTCATAAAGCAGGGGGCTGCCTCCAGGGACTGACTCCCTCCATCTCATTAAACAGCATTTTGAAACAGGAATAAAAATACTCCCCCTGCAGTTAGAGGTTACTCTGCTGGAGCAGCTGGGTTGATACTGAATTATTTAAGGATTCTGTATTGAAGAATATTATTATTGGTTGTTGCTTATTTCTGAGGAAAGTATAAGCAAATTGGAAGGAATTGTTCATGGTTCCTATAGGTTTCTCTTTACTATTTTTCATAGTGAAATGTAAGAGTGAAAAAGAAAGGTGAGAAAAATGCTTCACAAAAATGCCATTTAATCTGAAAAGTCTTTTAACTTAATTTCATATATCCAGCTTTTTCAGTAGTATTCATATTGAAATGTCTAGGCTTCCACTGTTTTTCACTACCAAAACTGGAGTCTTATAGCTAGTTTTTGTGTCCTCTAATTGGGTTGCTTTTCAAAAGACATTAAAATCTTCCTGTAAGAACCAAGATCATTTACTGCAATAAATACCACGGGAATTTTAAGTTCCTGCTTTGTATTACAAGTGATACCGCATCAGATCCAGAAACACAAACAAAACGAGCATTGTAAAAC
The DNA here is from genome assembly GCA_013398155.1 of Pedionomus torquatus. Lineage (NCBI taxonomy): Eukaryota > Metazoa > Chordata > Aves > Charadriiformes > Pedionomidae > Pedionomus > Pedionomus torquatus. Next base: position 273,415 of record VZRU01013574.1, on the reverse strand, counting down.
ATTCAAGGACATGCTGATAAGGTCAAGGCAGCCATGTCTGGGCTGAAGGGTTTTGGTGGATTGTAGCAAAACGCTGGTGTGAGGCTCAAAACTATATTGGTTGGTAGGATCCTTGGCTTTTGAGTCTGTAACAAAAACATGAAACAAAGCCCTTATCGGCATTAGCACTGCTTTTGCCCTTGTGTTGCTGGATTCTCTCAATACATGCTCTTTTTAGACAAATCTGTTTTAGAAGGAAGCCACTGTTAAGAAGTCGTTGAGAACCCATTTCTTCTGCTGCCTCCCAGAACTTTCCAGACTAATTACAGGGCTTTTTGCAGTGTTTTCATCCTGTTAAATAGGAAGCGGCTCAAGGATGAGAAGAATATTGTGCTACGTTTGCTAGATACATTGTTATTCTTTCAAGTTTCCGTGGGATGCCATCAATGCTTTCTTTCATTAGATACTCTGCCAAAACAAAGCTATTTAAAATGCACAGGACAGGATTGGCTTCTCAGACATATCAATCACAAATTAAAACAGCAAATAAGATGGTTTTAGATTTTAAAAACGCTGGCTAACAGATAAAATGCTGTCTGACATTACTGATTGCCCCCCCTCCCCCCTTTTGGTGTTTATTGCTCCCCTCCTCCCCAACAACCTGTTTCTGAGCTGTTTTTAGTCCTTGTGTAATTTGCAGGAGTATTTTTTACGGCGTATTCCACCAGGTGGCTCTCAAGGCCCAGAATGTGAGAACTACTTGATGTACCTATCAAATAAGAGGACTTGGGATCATTTAGGGCATCGTGGAAAACTGGATTCTGTTCCTATTACATTTATGCAGTCTGAAAAAAACACTGGGAAGAGTGATCAATGCCTTAATCCCTTTGGGGAAAAAAAGAGATCCTAGCTCAGAAATGGTCTTTTTGGTCCCCAACTTCAAATAATGCACCGTAAATGAAGAGGGTTCTATTGCTGCCAAGTGCTTTTATACAGAAACAAGGGACACTGAAATACAGTGTGTCTTCTTTAGTATTCAGCAGTTATTGGTAAGATTGTAAAAGTTATTTCACTAAAATAAGGGTCTGGCATTAGCAGTTGCAATATTTCATAGAGGACCTTGAACTCTTAAGCCGTGGTTTTGAATGACACTAAGAGATGTTTCTTTGTGGCATGAACTTTTCCATGCATGTTTTTAGGACTCTTTAAGGGTGATGCATTTGGAATCCATTTGCGTTTGTCATCCAAACAAGCCACTTCTGCTCCATGAGAAGGCCAGCTAATTAAGTTAACTTAGTAGCCTGCCTACTGTCGTGGTCAAAGGGTGAGTCAGTTGGTTTTCCAGGCTCTTTGGATGGCAAACCACTGACACTTTCGATAGCTGGGGAATTTAAAATTAAAAATTAGTAACTTGCTAAAGAGAAGTTTGACAAGCCACCTCCTTTTTGCCATATTCATTTTCAAGACATTTATTCCAATAAAACATAATGGGGTACATTCTGATGAATATTCTCTAAACTAGACAAAAAAACATTCTGGCTGAATTTACTTTTTTTATTAAAATATGGGCTGTCTTGGAAAAACTTTCTGAAAACCAGAGGTAGCAAACGTAATCCTTAAAACCATTTCCACTGTGAAATATATCCGTGACAACTCAGTTTGAGTTGCAGTGTCTATTTCTTTTGTAGTCTCTGTGTGTTTACTCTGAAAGCCAAAACCTAATTGGTCTAAGTGACTTTTTGTGGAAGAGAGCTGTTCCCAAGACACCCATACTGCATTCAGTTTCCTGCCATGAGTAATCAGGCTGTTTTGCAGTAATTTGTGACAACCCTATGCGCAGGCTGAGCCCCAGCAAGTCCCAAGCCTTTCCACAAAGTTCCTGCAATGCTTTGAGTTCAGTGTGCAACATCCATTTTTACTAGGAGAGAAATTTCACAGGGGGTTGGCAAAAACTCTTGGGGTGAACGTTGGGCAATCAGAAGCACAATGGGATGAAAGAAAACTGCTTAAAATACAGGAACAGTGGCATGTAATAGGAAATAAGGCACATCCTCATTCTTCTAGCAGTACTTTGAGGCCTAAATTTGTCTATGAACTCTTCTGTAAGGGAAAAAAAAATCATTTACAAAGAAAATGTGAAGGTTCTTTTACATCAGCTCTTGGAAATCTTTTATAAGAAATTCTTTCCTTTTGTGTTTTTGCTCAGATGCTCATTTTACTGAGCGACTTCCAAACTGAAATCCTTTCCCCTCCCTCTTTTCCTACGTTTGGCTTTAAGTCTTACTGCTGATTTTCTGTGTTTCAGTAATTTCTACAGACTCCTTTATTCTTCACTTCTTACGGTGTTAAGTTGCAATTCCATTAACTGATTTTTATTTAGTTATTTATTTTTAACTGTCAAAACACTAGCAAGGGGATATTTGGGTTTAAAACTGGCAGTTTATTTTTGGGTTTCCCTAGAAGATGGGCGCGTGGGTGTTTGCTTTGTGCCAGTCGAGTATAACACCAGGTAATGCCAACAGGAGAGACGTACCTGCTGCAAACTGCCTGCAGTATTCTCTGAAGTGTTTTTTTTCCCCTCCTTCAGAAATCCAGGCAGGAGATTTCCCCCCAGCTTTCTCCTTCTGAGGTTGAATTTCTCTCTCTGATTGTCCGTGTCCTTCTCCTCACCACTGCTGCAAATAATCCTTCTGGTGTACAGCTCTCCTTTGGGCTGCCTTGTGCTCCACACTCATTCTCTAGTTCGGTTTCTCAAAATTCACAGTTAGTTGCAAAAACCATCAGACCTCTCTACAGTCATCTCGGCTGCGAGTTTTTCCTGCATTTTCATTGATAAGTCACAATTTCAAATCCAAGTGCCAACCATTGGGGGATGTTCCAGCATCTCTAGGCATTGTGTCTCAATAGCTTTAAAATACGACCGGTAAGATCTTTTGAAACCTGTATACTTAATTTCTTTTTTATTAACTCTTCTTATGCTCAAATAAATTGTGTGACTCAGACAATTTAATATGTAATTGACCTGTGTTATAGTGTCCAAGATGAAGTGTCCCTTTCCAGTGAGGTATAAATTGGATGCTCTGCTTCTGACTATAATTCAACTCCACCAGGTGGCTGTCATGCTATGAGAGTGTGCGCTGGGAAGGTTGCTACCAGCACATGAAGGGACAGTGTTTAACATAATATTACCAAATCACTGCTTTGGATTTTAATTGTCAAACTCCTACATGGAATTTAATGGGATTTACAACTGAATTGTAGTCACTTAATTCATTTTTCCATTAGTTCCCTTCAGGTTTTGGTCACAGTCAAACAATTCTTCACATCTGAAAGAGCAGGCAAGGTTTATTTCTGCTGTGATAAGGTCCAGGTATCCTCTCCATACAGCCTGTTCACAGGTGGTGAGTTGGAAGCTACCACTTTAAATGGCATTTCCAGGGGAAAAAAAAAAAAAAAAGTTTGCTTCCTGAAGAGCTTCTGTTCTGTATTTTATTTTGAAAGGTAGAAAAACTTTTGAAACTAAACCCTTCAAAAAACCACTTTTGAAAACTTAATAATAAACTCCAGGGCAGAGTACAAAACAGAGTTGGATTTTTAAAGATCTTAAACATAGGCCGTTTTGTTAAGTAAGGATGGTTCTATAGCAGCATTGTACCAAGCTTCTCTAGACAAACTTTTTTCTTGATGCTGGTTTTATCATCAATCTCATTCATTTTCTTTTATCCAGGTATCACAGGAAGAGATGACCTTACTGTGGGTGCAACTACAAGCGGAGGAGTGAATTTCTACCCCTGGACAATAGATAATAAATACTATTCCGCAGATATTCACCTCTGTGTAGTGCCAAACACATTTCTTGTTACTGGAGATATTGCTGAATCTGTGCAAGCTTTTGTTGTGTACTTCGACAGCACAATAGTAAGACTCTTTTGCTTCCTTATATTGATATATCTGCATGACATAGCTGCCTTGTCACAGTGATAACAACAAGTTCCATTCTCTCCATCTTGTGCCATCCATTCCTTTTAGACCATTCCATTAATTGTCAGTAAACCAATGTTAAATTACGACTCCTATCAATGGAAGCAGTTTCTTTCCCTTTTACTATCATACTCCAGTGGGAAGAGAGGTTTTCAGGATGCAAGTGTGCCACTAAGTTAGCCAAATCCTCCTCCAGTCCACCACCTCCAACTTTACTCCTGGCTGATGCTGGTTCAGAAAGGCTGCTTTAGGACAGCCAAGGATGACAGAGCTAAACATGAGATTTCAGTGCTATCATTTTACTCAAAATTGTTTCTGCTAAGCTGGCAGCTGTGAAAACAGTGCTTTAGCAAAAGCCAGAAAGATTCTGAGATAAAAAATTCTAAATAAGGAACTGTTTTTCACCACAGATGGGAAAGGGCACATACCACACATTCTGCAGAGATATAGAATAAATGATCATATATAGCCCAGAGTAAACTAGAGCAATGGAAGTAGTTCACCAGCCCCCGTACCATCCACTTGAGCATGGGAGATGGAATAGTTGCACCTTAAACCCAAGATATGCTTAAAATGAAATACTCATGATTAGCCTTAAGTAAAAATCTTTCCTAATCTACACTAGGATTGCATAGTCAATATTAAACATGAAAGGGAGGTCAAAGGCAATAGGATTAATTAATCTCTCAGGTAAGCCAGGAATCAGAAGGAAGTTGTGTATAGATCAGCTTCTCTGATTAGAACACAAGTGTCTTAAACATACTTGGTATACAGCCTGCTGTATTTCCTGACTTTAGATTTATTATTAGAATTAATTAGAATAAAACCATGATTTAAAACCTAAAGTATTTGAGGATGTATTCAAAGAACTTTTGGGTTTTTTCTCCATTTAGGAATCTGGACTCGATAGTGTCTCTGCATGGCTTCCCCTGACAGAAGAGTGGTTACCAGAAGTCATGATCCTGGTGTGTAACAGAGTGTCTGAAAATGGTATGAAACCCAAAACAGTTCTAAACTGACTTAGAGTTATTAACCTGGCATAATAATTTATTTTCTAGTTGAATCAACACAATCGTTTCTCAAAATATCTGTGTGAGCCTGGGCTTGAGGTTTGGTTGAGAAGAACCAGCTTACACCTGTGACCAGGAAAATAAATCTTAAATTAAGTCTGGTTAAAACTGAATCAGAATTTTACAAACTTGCTTAAAATGAGCTGTGTCCCCCATACTTTGTGTGCCAGCACGTACTGCAAGGTGACTAAAAAGGTATTCATATAGATGGATTATCCTCTCTGGTAAAGGATGCGAATGACTGTTGGTTGCTTAACTACAGTGGAAAGTGCTTTCATCTTTTTTTACCATTTGGGCACTAAATACACTCATTTGCTTTGGTTCTAGATTAGTACATGCAATACAAGAGCAAGCTGTCAGGTGCAGATACATCCCTGCAACTTAATACAGATTCAAACCTGGAGTTAATAGAAGCCTTCATCCACTGTGGTACTTCAGTTACCTTTGAGTACCCACTATGAAGCTATTTGATTTTATGGTATTTTTTAAAAAAAACCAACAACAACAAAACAAACCACCAAAAAGCCCTATATCAAAAACAATTCAAAAGAGGAATTTGTTTAACTGGAGTTTTTGTAATCAAATTAAAACTGAATGGAAGACTCATGCCAGCTGCTATATACTTCCCTCCCTGGCCCCCCAGAATACAATCCAGAATAAGCAAACAACTCTGAGGGAGTAAAACGTAGGTGAAGATGCAAATGCTGCTATTAGTCTCAAATGTGTTTAGTATGTGGTTTTGTTTCCCTGATTGTAGGTGTCAACAGACAGAAAGCTCAAGAATGGTGCATCAAGCATGGCTTTGAACTGGTAGAACTTAGCCCTGAGGAATTGCCTGATGAAGATGGTAGGACTCCAACTTCTGCTTTAATTTTTTAGAATGAAAGAACACACCAAAATACCTTTGAAACAATTGCAAGGGGCATAACTTTTATGTGCTGCGTTATTACTGCTTGGAATGCTCCCAGTTGGTGAGCCTTAGCCTCAGCTATAAAAGGTCAGGAGGAGGAGGTGGTTATTTCCTCCAAGAAATTCCATTTGTCTCCTCCCAAATACAGCTGCTGTTTATGTAGCACCTACATAAAAATAATATCTGCTGCTTTTTCTGGCACTAATCCAGGACTGCATTGATAGAATAGAAACATTTACATTCCACTTTGGAAATAAATCTAATAAACAAGAACCAGAGTGATGCACAAGGGCAGGAAAAGCCTTTATCTTTTTAAAAGAGGTTTTAAAAAAGTATGGTACACATCAGGAGAAGATAGACATTATTCAAACAGGGACAGGATAGGCTGAAAAGAAGAGATTGTTGAAAATGTTTTAGAATAGCATGCAGTGTTACACAGGAAAAAAAAACAGTTTCAAAATCACTGGCTGACCACATGTTTATAACTTGAAAAAAACCCATTGAGCAAAGTGAGAAGCGTGAGGTGTGATGTTCCACTCTTGAAAAGTGACTGTGCACTTCCGGACAGCCTTATCAGCATCAGCCTTATCTCCTCATTTCAGTGATACAAAAAAAAAAAGGCTTTACATCTTACCTCTATAGAGCCAAAATGAGATAACCAACTCCATTTTCAGGATGGAGCAGAATTAGTCACTAACATTTGCTCTATTTCAGGTTCACCAAGTACATAGCTGTCACCAAAAATAATTTAGTCTAAAGGTCTTCTGAGCTAGAACAAGTTCCTCCTTCCCCCCCAACCCTTTTAAAGGCCTATATTAAAATTGTATCTTGAGTAGCTAAGAGCCCCCTTCTTCCCCCCACCGTGTCTTCAAAAATGCTTTTATTTTTGGCACTTTGTTTAGTCAGGGAGGGAGGGAGACTCCTATTTCTGATTTATGGAAGCCAGAAGGACTGGAAGTTGGTACCTCTTGGACTAAAGGTCTCTTACAAAGTGCTTTAAAAGGAAATACTGGTGACATTAAGTCAAAGGCTTTTTTCTATTGAAGAATTGGTGTAAAGAACAAACTATTTACTATTTAAATAATACAAACAATGGGAATAACAACACACTACGTTAATCTTTGAAGCATTAAGATACGTGTTCTTTCCTGGATTTTTAATATGGCAGTTGATTCACTGACTCATGCACAGGAAGAAACATATTCCAGTAAGTAATATATTTACCCCGTAAACACGCTGTGTGAATTAAAAAAAAGCTAAAGTGGTCACAGTAAACATACTGGGCCAATGTCTGTTTCAAAATGATGACATTTCTGGCAGTTTATCACCAGTGAACTGGAGCTCTTGCTGTGCTGTCAGTCAGTTCTTTGCACAGCAAGGACAGGAACTCTAAACTGAGATACAAAACCAAACAGCAGTGATATGGAGGGCAGAATATTTGATCTAAGGGGTCACAGACAGCTTGAAATTCATTTTTAATGGCAGTTTCAATTACTGCACCTGTCCCTGAGTCATCCTAAAAATGTCTCATTTTTAAGCAATCACATTTTGGTATCCAAAGGTGTTTTTTTTTGTTTCCCCTGTTGCTTTGTTAGGCCTGCACAAAGGTGGGAAGCTGACTAAACCGAGGAAATGGGAAAACTGACTTTATACAAAGTGATGTCAGATGATGTCAGTAAATAAGTTTTAAGTCCAAGTAGTTCTTTCCCTAGGCTTTCAAGTTACTGTAATTCACAGGATTACTGGAACATTTGGAGTTAGATGTTGTAGAGGTATCTTTACAATCATAGTTTTCATTTTTAACAAGCATCACACCTTTTAAGTTCTTTACTTTCTAAAGGAAGGAAAAGCAATTCTAGCATCTATTTTTATGCCCTTCAGCATTCTAAAATATCTCGGGGTACAGAGTGTCTTGTTCTTAACAGCAGCTTAAAAATTGTTTATTACTGTTAAATTTATTTGTGTCTTATTTAACAACATAGGCCTCAAGCTAAATATTTAACAAAACCCCACTTAGAATTTAGATCTCTACAAAAGGCTGAGAGCTCACAATTCATAATACCTGGAAGCATAGACCAAGAAGTAAGGCTTTAATCGAAATATTTTTGGCCTCTCATGAAGCAAAGGCAAGAAATCTGTTTTCCAACAACAAAAGTCATTTCTATCTATTGCTGTAAGATAAAAAAGGCATTCAGAGACACAACTCACTTTCAGGCATGTAGTGATTTTTGAGCTAGTTGTTAGGAGTGCAACATCTTTTTCTTTTGGTTTAGATGACTTTCCGGAGTCCACCGGAGTGAAACGAATTGTACAAGCCTTGAATGCCAACGTGTGGTCCAACGTGGTCATGAAAAGCGGTACGTAAGTTGGGTTCCTCTTTGATGTGAATTCTGGAGAACACAGGCCTCAAGGGCTTTGTGTTTTTAGCAGAAATCTCAACTGAGCAGCTTCAGTGCCACCATGTCAGTACAGAGCACTGCAGCGCTTTTAAACCTTTTCCATGGAGCAGCAGAGTTTCAGGTGTTGCTTTCACTGTCTCCTGATGCACAGAGACATTTACAGGCAACAGGTGAGGTTTATTACCATTTCAGTATCAGTTCCCCCTCTACCAATAACTTAAGTATTCCACTAATTCTTCAAATTTCAGATGAAAAAAATGAAAGCTTGTTCCATCAGACTCTAGCAGCAAATAGCTAGTTGTTACCAGCTTGGTCTAAAAACTGATATGTGGTTTGGTGTAGAAGTAATGTATTAAATTCCAGATTTACTACAATTTTTTGAAAAGAATATTTGAAATAGGGATGAGAGCAGGCAAGAGCAGAGATGAGATTTGGCAAAGAAGCGATTTCAAATGCCTGTTGAAGGATGTACTGAGTGCAGCACAAGAAGGACGGTCTTCCCTTGCAGAAAACCCCACCAGAACACACTGAACCCACAGGATTTTTTTTTATTTTTTTTGAAAACAGTACAAAAACCTGGCAATAGTTTCCTGCAGGCAGTTGATGATCAGCTAGAGTTAGAATTTTGGGAAAACCACTTTAGGCTTAGAGTAAGGAAAAGCTGTTGCTAGCCCAGAGTTACTGGGAGAGGAGATACTTCTGTCTACTTGAAAACCTGTCATTACCCTTCCAATAACACAAGCTGTTGCAGGATATGTAGGAAGATTAAGAACTCTTGTGGAGTGCTTGGCCTTACATTCTTCCTTCATAAAGCCTCATCCCACCAGCCAGCAACCTTCCTATGTCCATCTACTCCCTGATGCACAATTTTCCACTCTTACACCTTCTTCCTTCCTACTTTTTAAAACTATGTTATGATTTCAAGTGCCGAGAGGCTTCAGCCAATTCCTGTAACTGGAAGATGGTTTCGGGGGCTCTGCAGAACTACAGGGAGAACTGCTACACTCGTCAGCTTTTTGTATTTTATTTTTTAATGTAGCATTCTGAGAAGTTCTCATCCCACAGCCAAATGAGGTTCTAACTTAATATAGTCATTCTAGAGAAATGGGTAGCCATTCGAGATGGCGTAAAGTTATCTTGCTAGTGTTAAAACGGTTTTCTTAACAGCGTATTTCCTGCGTTTGACAGATGCCACGTTACAGACAAACAGAACTTAGTCACTGTTAAGTTCTTAGGGGGAAATTCCTGTGCATCATTAGCGTGTTCTGTGAAGGTCAGATTCCTTGAAAAATCCAGATTTTTGATCTCCACAGTACAGAGACCACACGGCATTGATGCACGTTACTACAAACCCCTCAGGAAGTGAACTATATTTGGAAACTGTTGCAGTCTGACTGTGCCTTCAAAGGGAGATCGTTGAACTCATTTTGCTTAAAATAAAAAACTTTTTGCAACCTGGAACATACCTTTTGTTTTCAACTTCCCCCGATCCTGGAAACTGTTCACTATGTAAATCAAACTTTAGCTTTTCTACCAAATTTAGAGTCTTTTTACCTACAGCTGCTGGCCCTTTAGAAGCCACGCAGTCATACAGTCACACTTCAGGTGAAGATTTTCCATAGAGTGTATTTCTGTAGTAGTAAATGCTTAGAGCATCGTTAAGAGTAGCCTGGATGGGGCTTGGAGCCACCTGGTCTGGTGGGAGGTGTCCCTGCCCAGGACAGGGGGGTTGGAACTGGATGATCTTTAAGGTCCCTTACAGCTCTAACCATGCTATGATTTTGATAATTGCCTTAGTTCAGCTGTTTGCATGAGAATTTAAGCTTACAGACAGAGCACCAGTAACTTTTTTCAACCTTAAGTGTTAAACCCCTAGTATTTTTAAAGTGTTTTTCCTTAAAACCAAACAGAGTTCTCTAAGTTCTGAAGTGGTTACATCACACACCTATTAAGAAAATTCTTGACCTTTCATTTTTTTTCTCTAACCATTAAACACTTTCTCACACCAGTTCATAAAAGTAGATACTAAATGTTGCAGAGGTGAATTACACACCTTTTTCCATGCAATAATACCCCAGGCTTTGGGAAGAAATAAAGCAGTATTGTCTCTACAAAAAGAAGGTGAAGCAGCCTTACCTGAGAGTCTCCAGGGGTCAACCCCCTGTTGTAGTTGGTATAAGGTTGTTGGTTCTCCAGACCTCAGAGCTCACTTCAGTCTGAGAATCAGATGTTTCCCTTCCCCTTACACAGAAGAGCACAAGCAGTTCATCACCTAAAACATCTTCTTATCTGTCCTTCCAAGAGCAGCAGTGCTTGACTGAGGGGGCAAGAAAAGAAATGATTTACTGACTTCTAGAAGAGGCTGCTTATCTTCTTCCCTGCTTAAATAAGTGCTTTAGCTTCCCAGCTGAAGCTGGTTACCTGGGGTGGGGCCTCCTAATTAGCCAGGCTCTCTCTGCAAAAAATTAACCTGATTTAGAGGGACAATTTAAACTTAGTCACTCAAATGATGACTTTGGACTTTTTAATTCCAATTCTTTACAGAAGTCAAGACCACCCTGTGTCAGAGAGACTATGGAGGAATAGTAGATAATAGTAGGTGGAATAATACTAATAGTAGGTGGAAAAACCTTTTGCTTTGAAACAAACATATATGAATCTCAAAGCTGCACTCAGAGCCCACCATCCAAGGGCTCCGCGGCTATTGCTGCGTGATACCTGTGAAACTACACGGACCCCATCGTCGTGGAGCCACCAGCTATTACAATAAGTAGAGTGAGATAATTTTTGGCTTTGATGCTGTAAGAACACTGTGTAAGGCATTACCCACTTCCTGAATTGCACCCAGAAGTTGAAATAACTTTTGCATCCAATAAAAAGGGTTTATAGGAAGGCTTTTTGAAGGGTGTGCCTGCGACCAAGTGTTATGTCTGCCCCCTCCCTAACCACGCCGCCAGAAACAAATAGCTGCTTTTCAGAGGTCACTGCTGTGGATCCCAGTTTCTCTCTAACTGGGACAACACTTTTAATTACGCTGACTGAGGTGATGTGTGTGTGGCTGTGGCGGGGATGGAGCCACTGTCATTTCTCTGAGCAGGATGAGCTCTAATCGTAGATGGGAAAGAGGTTTAGGTCACTCTGTCCACCCCTCTGCCAACATGGGAATGTTCTCTCTCAAGTACATTCTGGACTGCAACGTCCAATCCAGCTTCAGATGACTCAGAAATTGGCTCAATGTCAATCTTTACAGTTTCCCAAAAGACAGCTCCTCGCTCAGCTTGCTGAAACGTGGGGAAGCTGCTTCAGTTTGGGTTGTAATTCCCAATCTTTTATCCCTCGGTTACCCGTTCATTCAGCTGTTGGACTTCGTGGGCTTTCACAGGTATTGCAACTGAATATTTTTAAGGCAATTCGCTCAGCTGCACTGATTCACTTCTTCCCAAACCATTGGTGAGTGATCTGTTAAAGCAGTAAAACTGTATAAAACAGAGCCAGTTGAAAGAAATACCTGCTGGGGGCTGGGGGGGACGACACGACAGACGAGGACTGGGACGGGACACATTAGCCTGAGTACACAGTAATGATTATTAAACAGGAAATGAGGTCTTGTAATTCCCTAATGGAGACGTGTTTACATGTTTTCTGGTGAGCTGATGGCTTTAGTTACACGTTCAACTCTTCAGAACGAAATTTTGTCTAAACGGCAAGGAAATTTGGACAGTGCATATAAATTACATCAGCTCAACATTTGAGTCTAGAGCTTAGTCATTAGTGTGATAATTTAAAACATATTTTTTTAAAAAATAGTAATATTAATCTTTTTTCTGGCACAGGTCACTGTTCCTGGCTATTTGTAGTACAAAACTTAATGTTATTTCTTTTTAACTTGAGGTCCCTTCCAACCCTGAAAATTCTGTGATTCTGTGACTTTCAGAAAAATCTTTGGAGTCCCTTTTGTAATTGCAAATATTCATGCCTCAGCACAGGGCTGGCTGAAAACACGGCTTAGAAAACAAACCACCTTGTAATATCATTTATTATGCATGGATTTTTATTTTAAAACTAAAGTTTTGAAAATACAGTTAGTTTAATTTAAAAATACTGTACTGCATCTGTTACCTGAGGCGATTGTTAAGTTTTAGGTTTGAAATCACTTTTTTTTTTGCGGGGGGAGAGTTGGATTTTTAAAACACCATCAAAATACCCTGAAGGTTGGCAGCGGTGGAGAGCCCAAAGCGCCTTGCAGTGGGAAGAAACATGGGATTCGATGGCTGGCTCCTTCCGTGGATTCCCAACTGGAGGTTTAAAATCTGCCTTTGCCGTGACTCAACCTATTTAGTCCATACGTGTTTAAGCGGAGGCACTTGCTGCATTTCCTGCCTCTAACCACAACCTGGGTGCTGCTTCCCATGGCCCGTGAAACCCCATGGTCCATCGTGTGTCAGCCACGGCAAATGCTGCCGCTTGTCTTTTGAAAACTGCCTGGTTCAGGGACAGAAGACATTTGCCAGGAGCAAATCCTAACCGAGCACTGACTTTAAATGACAAGAAAAGAAGAGCTCGCATCTCTCGTGGCTTACACAGCTACTCCCTGTTGGTAATGAGCAGTAAATGTTATTAATAAGGTTTCAAAACCCCTCAGAGATTATGAAAAAGTTCTGCCTAAAATATATCTTCAAGTGAAGTGGCACAGTTTTACAGGGTGCTGAGTGTCTTCCTGGAAATACTGTCTGTCCCATCTGGTCAGTTACAGCTCTTTGTGATAATAACGTGGTCAAACTAACAACTGTTTTGTTTTCAGACAGGAGCCAGGGCTTTGGGCTGCTCAGTACATTAGCGGGTGCGAACTGCAGCGTCGGGTCAGAAGAGAACCAAGACACAGAAGTAAACAGTAATTCCTATTTCTTGTCTTTTCCTCAAACTGTTTCTCGTGTTGTGACACTTGGGCTGGTGGTGGCTTTCTTTTTTCCCCTCCTTTCTGAAGGGATGCTTCACAGCCTCTTGGAATCTGTTTTAAAGGAAATATTTCTGAAGTCTAAAGAACTATGTGCATTTCTCATATGAGTCCTCCCGAGACAGCTGTTTCTAGGAGCTGTCACAGCTCATGACTCTGAGCTTGCTGTTTGCCAGGATCTTGCCTCAGAATTCATGGTTTTACCTGGAAGTGTCCAGTGTTGGGTCTTGATCGCACTGATTTCTGCACTGTGGAACGATTTTCCCCCAGACAACCCACTGGAGCCAAGGAAAGATTATTCAAAGCTCCATTTGAGATGTTGTTTTTTCAGTAATACCCAAGAGCAATGTTTTGTGCAAAGTAAAAACCATGACTTAATAGTGTTCTTTAAGAAACAACAACAAATCTATGACCGAAAACGTTCGTGTAATACCCCTGTAGTGTTGCAAAAGTGACTTTTCATAATCCACACGGCATGGGTTTTTGCATAACAGCAAACAACAGTTGAATGTAAAGAGTAAGTTTTTTGGAGTCAAAACAAGAAGCACCTGACTTGCTGTTGGTGCTTTTTAGGTGTGGTGTTGGATGCTCTGACACCTGTTTGTTTCCTGACAGTCCCATCCATCGCCCGATGGAGAAGAGTCCCGTTCTGGCAGCAGAGAAGATGGGGCTGGCATGGACAACCTGCGTATTGACAGTGCCGTAGGTGAGCTCTTTCCCTGAGCAGCAAATCTGTTGGAGGGGGCTGGGAAATTTCCCCATCACAGAATGATATGGGGCTGGAAGGGACCTCTGGAGATCATCTAGTCCAACCCCCTGCCAGAGCAGGTTGCAAAGGAACTTGTCCAGGTGGGGTTCGAATGTCTCCAGAGACGGAGACTCCACCCCCTCTCTGGGCAGCCTCTGCCAGGGCTCTGCCACCCTCACAGTGAAGAAGTTTCTCCTCACTTCTTATGTACAAGTTTGTGACCATTTCCACTTGTCCTGTCCCTGGGCACCACTGAGAAAAGCCTGGACTCATTCTCCTGACACCCACCCTTGAAATATTTCTAGGTGTTGATCATATCCCCCCTTGGTCTTTTCTTCCCCAGGCTAAACAGACCCAAGTCCCTCAGCCTTTTACTCATCAGAGAGATGCTCCAGGGCCTTAATCATTTTTGTGGTCCTCTGCTGTCCCCTCTCCAGCAGTTCCCTGTCCTTTTTGAACTGGGGAGCCCAGAACTGGTCCCAGCGCTCCAGATGGGGACTCCCCAGGGCAAAGTAGAGGTGGAGGATGACCTCCTTCCACCTGCTGGTCACGCTCTTCTTGATGCCCCCCAGGATGCCACTGGCCTTCTTGGCCACCAGGGCCCATTGCTGGCTCCTGGGCATCTTGTTGTCCACCAGGACCCCCAGGTCTCTTTCCTGCGTGTGTTGTGTATATATGAAGAAACATCTTTATAAGAATAGAGTTTGAAGCATTTATGGTTGCAGAGAAAACTCACTGGAGTTTGACCCAGCAGGAGGTGATTGAAGCACGCTCTGCTTGGGTCAGTCCTCAGAGGTTCAGGGGTTTTAAGCTACAGGTACTTAATTAATTGCTTCATTCCAGGAGATGGGACTTTCTTACAAATTGGATACAGAGATCTTCTTAAGGTTGGGTAGCAGAGTCTCATGACTCTTCATTTACTCCATGGCTGTTCCTAAACAGATCATCTTATAATATAAGCAAGAAACTTTAAATATTGGGTGAACTCAAACCCACTCTTGCACTGTAACGTATCAGAATTAATTACTGCTGTAACGATGCCGTGAGCTGTATGTAAAAACAATGAGTAAATTAAATGTTTCTTTCCCTCCTATAGGGGGTGGAATTTGTAAATGGGATTTACAGAGGTTAAAATATGTTTTTTAATCAGAAAGGCTCTCACATCTGCTGACGCAACAGAGTAATTTACCTTAACCCAACCTGTCCGCGTTTATTTCAGATCCCGTGTTAGATGTGGACATCCAGGAGTTAGCCAGCCTCACCACCAGGGATGGGGACCTGGAGAACTTCGAAAGGCTTTTCTCAAAGCTGAAAGAAATGAAAGGTAACGGATCCAGAGAGCGGTACCGAGCTCTGTCACCTCTTCTAATCGCTCCGAGGCACGAAAGCCAGTGTGTGAACTGGGAAGACTTTACTATTCTCTCATCTGAGGTTGTTTCTGAGTAGCTGATTGATCTTTTCATTAATTTGCCCTTCATCTCCATAATGCTCCTGAAAGAGGGAGGTGTTGCTCAGCTGGCTGCTGTCACACTCATTTTGTCCACGGTGACCTTATGCTACAGTTTTCTATAAACAAACCTATAACAAGAACTTCTTTTTTTTAACCCAAATCATGTTCTTTTCCACAGATAAAGCTGCAACGTTGCCTCATGAGCAAAGAAAACTACATGCGGAAAAGGTGAGATTTTGAAATTGGCACTGAAATTATTAAAAAATGGGGTTTTCCTTTCTAAAGCAACATTACTTCTGCTGCAGAGTTCCTCTGTTAAGAGCAGTCAGAACCAATCCCGTGGCCCTAGGGAAGGCTGTCTGGTATCTCCCAGGAACTGAATAACAAACCTAGAATTTTGAAACCCTAGAAAAAGCTTTCCCCTTTCAAAGTCTGGGAAGTTAAAGCCCTGCAGTCAGTGAGGGTGTGAGCCGCATCCACTGAAGTCCACGGGAGAGCCTTGATCTCAAGGAAAATTGAATCATGCCTTAATTAGCTCGAGTTTTGTAACATTTATGCCTTCCACAAACTCTAAATTATTGCCTCTGTGTTGAACTATCTGAGCTCCAGAGAGTATTTGTGTTGTACCTAGGAAGAGGGTTGCTAGGTATAGCAGTTCAGTTCCTGTTTTGTGGATGGTAAATGCAAAATTTTCAGTCATTTGAGGGGGATTTTTCTCCCTTTCCTCTCTCTTTTTCCCCGCTGTCAGGTGGCCAAAGCCTTCTGGATGGCAATTGGAGGAGACAGAGATGAAATTGAAGGTCTCTCCTCGGATGAAGAAAACTAAGTTCCCTCGTAGCTGTAAGCGTCAGAGCGATGCTAAAAGAGCCATCTCTTCCTGCAATGAGTGTTTTGTTGATAAAGCCCCGTTTAGCTTTAGTTGCTGCCTTCGGTAAAGGGATTCCCCACATCGTTGTAGTAACACATTCCACAACACCTCATGGTTACAAGTGGTTTTTTTGTCTGAGTGTCCATT
Organism: Pedionomus torquatus; assembly: GCA_013398155.1. Taxonomy (NCBI): domain Eukaryota; kingdom Metazoa; phylum Chordata; class Aves; order Charadriiformes; family Pedionomidae; genus Pedionomus; species Pedionomus torquatus. The sequence continues at coordinate 256,909 of VZRU01013574.1, read as the reverse complement.
TCTTCTCTCTCCGAGAATTTTTGGAAGGCGATGCATGCAGTTAGAGGAAATAACAATTCGTTTACATTTTTTTCAAACGAACGTTTCTAATTGTTTC
>VZRU01013574.1:204456-256743 GCA_013398155.1 Pedionomus torquatus | reverse complement strand
CCCTCTCCAGCAGTTCCCTGTCCTTTTTGAACTGGGGAGCCCAGAAGTGGTCCCAGCGCTCCAGATGGGGACTCCCCAGGGCAAAGTAGAGGTGGAGGATGACCTCCTTCCACCTGCTGGTCACGCTCTTCTTGATGCCCCCCAGGATGCCACTGGCCTTCTTGGCCACCAGGGCCCATTGCTGGCTCCTGGGCATCTTGTTGTCCACCAGGACCCCCAGGTCTCTTTCCTGCATGTGTTGTGTATATATGAAGAAACATCTTTATAAGAATAGAGTTTGAAGCATTTATGGTTGCAGAGAAAACTCACTGGAGTTTGACCCAGCAGGAGGTGATTGAAGCACGCTCTGCTTGGGTCAGTCCTCAGAGGTTCAGGGGTTTTAAGCTACAGGTACTTAATTAATTGCTTCATTCCAGGAGATGGGACTTTCTTACAAATTGGATACAGAGATCTTCTTAAGGTTGGGTAGCAGAGTCTCATGACTCTTCATTTACTCCATGGCTGTTCCTAAACAGATCATCTTATAATATAAGCAAGAAACTTTAAATATTGGGTGAACTCAAACCCACTCTTGCACTGTAACGTATCAGAATTAATTACTGCTGTAACGATGCCGTGAGCTGTATGTAAAAACAATGAGTAAATTAAATGTTTCTTTCCCTCCTATAGGGGGTGGAATTTGTAAATGGGATTTACAGAGGTTAAAATATGTTTTTTAATCAGAAAGGCTCTCACATCTGCTGACGCAACAGAGTAATTTACCTTAACCCAACCTGTCCGCGTTTATTTCAGATCCCGTGTTAGATGTGGACATCCAGGAGTTAGCCAGCCTCACCACCAGGGATGGGGACCTGGAGAACTTCGAAAGGCTTTTCTCAAAGCTGAAAGAAATGAAAGGTAACGGATCCAGAGAGCGGTACCGAGCTCTGTCACCTCTTCTAATCGCTCCGAGGCATGAAAGCCAGTGTGTGAACTGGGAAGACTTTACTATTCTCTCATCTGAGGTTGTTTCTGAGTAGCTGATCTTTTCATTAATTTGCCCTTCATCTCCATAATGCTCCTGAAAGAGGGAGGTGTTGCTCACCTGGCTGCTGTCACACTCATTTTGTCCACGGTGACCTTATGCTACAGTTTTCTATAAACAAACCTATAACAAGAACTTCTTTTTTTTAACCCAAATCATGTTCTTTTCCACAGATAAAGCTGCAACGTTGCCTCATGAGCAAAGAAAACTACATGCGGAAAAGGTGAGATTTTGAAATTGGCACTGAAATTATTAAAAAATGGGGTTTTCCTTTCTAAAGCAACATTACTTCTGCTGCAGAGTTCCTCTGTTAAGAGCAGTCAGAACAAATCCCGTGGCCCTAGGGAAGGCTGTCTGGTATCTCCCAGGAACTGAATAACAAACCTAGAATTTTGAAACCCTAGAAAAAGCTTTCCCCTTTCAAAGTCTGGGAAGTTAAAGCCCTGCAGTCAGTGAGGGTGTGAGCCGCATCCACTGAAGTCCACGGGAGAGCCTTGATCTCAAGGAAAATTGAATCATGCCTTAATTAGCTCGAGTTTTGTAACATTTATGCCTTCCACAAACTCTAAATTATTGCCTCTGTGTTGAACTATCTGAGCTCCAGAGAGTATTTGTGTTGTACCTAGGAAGAGGGTTGCTAGGTATAGCAGTTCAGTTCCTGTTTTGTGGATGGTAAATGCAAAATTTTCAGTCATTTGAGGGGGATTTTTCTCCCTTTCCTCTCTCTTTTTCCCCGCTGTCAGGTGGCCAAAGCCTTCTGGATGGCAATTGGAGGAGACAGAGATGAAATTGAAGGTCTCTCCTCGGATGAAGAAAACTAAGTTCCCTCGTAGCTGTAAGCGTCAGAGCGATGCTAAAAGAGCCATCTCTTCCTGCAATGAGTGTTTTGTTGATAAAGCCCCGTTTAGCTTTAGTTGCTGCCTTCGGTAAAGGGATTCCCCACATCGTTGTAGTAACACATTCCACAACACCTCATGGTTACAAGTGGTTTTTTTGTCTGAGTGTCCATTTCTTCTCTCTCCGAGAATTTTTGGAAGGCGATGCATGCAGTTAGAGGAAATAACAATTCGTTTACATTTTTTTCAAACGAACGTTTCTAATTGTTTCCTCTTTTGAGTTTAAATAAACCAATTTACTACCAGTTATCTTTCTGGTGGTTGTTAAGTGACGGCTTAATTCTAAACTCAACATTTTAGATGTAAGCCTGTTTGATGTTTTTATGTGGCTTTATAGCCGACTTACGATTTAAACCAAAACAGATTTTTTATGAGCCGTGAAGAGAAAAGTTGCTGAACTGTCCCCTCTCGCGGGATGCTCTGCCAAGGCTGCGAGGTTCATCCTGCCGAGTGCCAAAGCCATGACAAATGGCCCATGGGCTTTGAATTCTCTTTGTGTCTGGGAGGATGTGGGCCTTCCCTGGGAAGTCGGGTCTTCTGCCACGCTCCCTGCATTCCCATTAGAAACTAAATTTGGGATTAGAGGCAAGAGAGTCGGGGTTTTTTTGCTGCAGTTCCAGGGGTGAAGTTTCCTCCACAAACCTTCAGTGACGCTCAGCCTCCGAGTCCTAGGGGAATGCGCAGCCCCTTCTGGTGGATCCCATCCTAAATACCCAAAACCCGTGCTTTCAAAACCCCCCACTCTCACCTGGAGCGGTTACCACAGATTTATGTACAGCACAAGTCTCAAATTGCTGCTACGAGGTATCAGGGGTTAGAAAAAAAATCCTTTGGCCTTAGATTTCGTGTATTGTCATCTCCTGCACAGGCACACGGTGGTAGGCTCGCTGGGGAGCGTAAAGACACACAGCGCTAGGAAAAGGAGGAGGAAGGCACAGGCTGGTGAGGCAGAGAGAGAGGAGAAAAGGTAAATACCTCCTTTTTTTTGCTACAGTCAAGTCCTGCTCCAGTCACAGCAGATTGACGGAACCAGGTGGCCAGTAGATGCCCTGCTGGAGGATCAGGCCTCTGGTGCCTGTCTGCCATACCCTGAGACGGCAGAGATTTTCCCCAAGAGCATTCCCTTATCAATCTGAAAATACACCGCGTTAAGCAATCCTATTTAGAAATTCTGAAATGAGCTTTTCCAATGTCTGTTTTTTCGCGTCAATAAATTCCGCGAGTCTTGGGACAGCGGCTTTCCCTAAATTATTGGACAGCTTTAAATTTTTAAAATAAAACCACAGCTTTCACGGTGGTTCTTGACATTCGCTGCTTTTTTTTTTTTTTTAAGGTGAAACAAAGCTAAAGCAACAGCTTCCTGCAGTGCTGCAAATCATTTCCTGGGTGAAAAATGCGGCGTTTTCAATTCTTACAGAGCTGAAGCTTTGTCAGTAGTTTGAAAAGCATTCCTCATACAAAGACCAAGCAGTAGCTCCACCATGGTAAAATAGTTTGTTTTTTTTTTTTTTAAGATGAAATGTTCCTTTTACAGGGATATTTTCACGGAAACACACCTGCCAGGGCCACCTCTGCCCAACTGAACGATACAAAGCAGCTGCCGGGGCCTTGCCGTGACCTTGCCATCTCCTCCCATTCCCTCCTTCTTGTCCCCCAGCACAGAGGGCTGTAACCGGGAACTGAAGGTGCTTCCTTCCAAGTAGGGAACAGTTTTCCATGTTTGTTTCTCGGGAGCAGAAGACTATTTTTTTATTATTAGTATTATTTTCCCCCTCCTTTCTAAATATTTGTTGTGCAATAGCAATAAATGGCGAAAGCTCAGAGTGAATTAATTGAGCGCAGCAAAGAAAATGCTGCACTTAGATACGTTACAAAACCAATTCTTCGCCTGTGGCAGACGCATGACGATGCTTTATTTAAATTTAATTAAATTACACAAATTAAAACCAAGCTCTTTGCTGCCTTTTGACAAGGTGGCAGCAGCTAAAGTTCCATAAAGGATGCCTTATCCCAGGAATGAGAATCACTGGTTGGGGAACACTCACTTCTCACTCCCGACATACGCAGAACTCTTCTAATGTGTTTTTGTCTTAAATACACATCTTTAAGTTCAGTTCATCAAGGTAGGAACCGTGGTGAGGAAGCACGAGGAAATAGCTGCAATGATCTTTAAATCATATCGTATTGTATTTTTAAGTCCAAGTTTCCTTTGCTGGCACATTGTTTTTTATTCTGTGGGTTGTTTTGGTGTTGGTTTTTTTTTTTTTTTTCCTATTTTTCTGGAGATGCTTTGGGTTTGGCTCCAGAAGTTTGTCACAGAAATCAATAAAAGGGGCATGAGTGGAAAAGCAAACCTGAAAGCTGTTCTGTCTTTCGCTCAGTTTCTCTTGGGACGCCACAGCATTGTCTGGCAACAACAAAAGAATTCCCAGCTTGGTTTTAAATCCCGGTAACGGTTTTGAAGTTGTTCCCTTTTCCCTGGCACTGGGACTCCAGTGCTGAACTGGAACCGCTCTGCTGTGAAGTTAATGCCCTGTGGGTAGAAGGAGTGGCTTTTCCTCGGTGAGGATGGTCACAGGAACATCTAGTGAGGCAGTGAGTGAAGTCTGAGAGACAATTCTGAAGGAAAACATGATGCTGCTTCAGTGAAAATGGGAAGCGCCAGTTTCTGGCTGCAAGAAAACGCAAAGGAAAGCGATTGCCTCCGCGTCAGCAAAGAGCAGCTAAAAAGGGTCACAGCAAACACTCCAAAGGCTGTGGGAAACCTTTAAACAGAAGTGAAGAAGCCGCAAGTCCAGTGTTTGCCACACCGTGAGGATCACTGGCTCAGGAAAACACCCAGCAGCGAGTCAGACCCTTGGAGGCTCCATCAGTCGGCTCCCTATGGCTCCTCTTTCCTCCCCTCTGCAGCCAGTTCAGTTTGCATCTCTTTTCTGTGATTAAACTGTTTTTTAGGTCACTGTAAAGGTAACAAACTGAGTGTAAAACCAGCCTGACAAACTGCAAGCAAACCACGGGGCCAGTGAAATTCCAACCCCGACTAAAGCTCCCTAAAGGTTGTGTTCAGTTAATTATTAAAAGGAGAAAACGTTCCTTGCGTACAGCAACGGTAACGCGTGCCTGCAGCCAAACCAGACGCCTCCAATCCCCTTTTGGACTCGTGGAAACCTCATCCTGAACACTCCCAATTAGCGGCTTTGAGATTTATGATCAAACCGGTCCCTTGCTTCAGCTTCTCAGTGCAGATGAGAAGCCTGGGATCCTGAAATCCCCGATACCTTCAGGTGACAACCAGCAGAACCCGCAGCTCCGAGCTGATTTACTACACCCCGCTGGCTGTTTTGGCAACCCCGGGATAAAACCTGGACCAGACCCCTTTTTATTACCGCATCGTTGGAAAACCCAGTGGAAAAAGTATTCTCGTAAATCCTCCATCAGGAACGACGACGAAAGAAAAAAAAAAAATTAAAAAAAAATCTGAATTTCAGCGAAACCCTAGGAGGAGCGTTCGGAGTTCACGGGGTGAGCTCATCGTGTGCCTTGGCTCGGGGAGCAGCCCTGTTCGGAGACTGCCCTCTCCAAGGCCAGCAGAACCCCAGCTTCTGTGTGTTTTCCCCCCTCCCCAGCGCGGCACCTGCCCCAACTACCTGCTTTTTATTGAAATGGCCACTCACTTGGACATTCCATCGTCACCTCTAGGCGCGATCCCGGTGAGGACAGCACCGGGGACACATCTGCAGCAGCCCATTCTCCACAGCTGGGTACAAAGGACCCCACCACCCCACAGCAGCCACCACCGGTCCAGCTGGGCTACCGTTTGATGTCTGACTGCAGCGATTGCAGGGAGGTGATCGAGTTGATAAACCCCTCCCAACAAAGCCTGGGAGATCAAGATGGGAGAAGTTTTCCACTAGGAACATAATGCAGCTCTGAAACAGCTGATCTTGGGAGGAGCGGGGGTAGAATCACTGGTCTTTTAAGATTCTTCTTTGACATTTAACATAGACTCATAGAATTGTCTGGGTTGGAAGGGACCTTTAAGATCACCTAGTCCAGCCATCAACCTGACTCATAAAAATCATCACTAACCCATGTCTCTAAGCATTGTGTCAGCCAGGCTTTTGAAGACCTCCAGGGAGGTGCCTCAACCACCTTCCTGGGCAGCCCATTCCAAGGCTTAATAACCCTGTCAGGGTAAACATTTTTCCCAGTATCCAATCTGAACCTCCCCTGGCGCAACTTGAGGCCATTTCCTCTTGTCCTATCACCCGTTCCTTGGGAGAAGAGACAGACCTCCCCCTGGCTACAACCTCCTTTCAGGGAGTTGTGGAGAGCGAGAAGGTCTCCCCTCAGCCTCCTCTTCTCCAGGCTGAACACCCCCAGCTCCCTCAACCGCTCCTCATAAGACGTAGTCTTCATATATGACTTGTGTCTGGGCAAAAGCCACCTGAACTGATCCAGAGTTAGCAACTGCCTTGGATCAAGCATGAGGTTGGAGTAGACACCTCCAGTAGCCTCTTCTAACCCTCATTTTCCCCGATTCGATGAAAGAATTGGGTGCTTTTCAACCAGATTTGAGAGAAATCATGTTTTTCAGGGAGGTAACACATGGACGGGGTGAATTCTGCCAAGCTGGACCCAAACACGTGCCATTCCAAAGCCGTTAATGCCCCGTCACCAGGTCTCTAAGCCTGGAGACCACGTTTGTGCCCACCCACCCGCTGTCCTCTGCTCTGCAAGAGTGACCAACCGAGAGACCAAACACATGACTTCAATTCCTCAACACGAAGACACCAGAGGTATTTTGGGGTCTGCCTGGTGACAAGATACTGTGGAGAAAGTGAGAAACGCTTCACCGCATCTCCTGGGCTTCTGCTAATGGAGATCCCCAATTAACAGCCCTGAGGTGAGTGTTCACCTACAGGTTTGCCCAGAGAGCAAAGAATGTTCAGCTCCATCTGGCTTTTCCAGCAGTTCCAAGGGAATCCTTTGAGCCACATCATCCCCCTTCTACTCACCTCTGAATCCTGGTAGTTAAAAAAGAACTCATTGCAATTTTTTCAACTTATTTTTTTATATCCAGTTTTAAATTCTTGAACAAAACTCGAAAGAGAATGAGGGTCTTACCTGTCACCAAGACCTGGGCTGAATTCCTGCGAATGACCTTCGTCATCCATCCCTAAGGATGCCGCTGTCTCTGGCCTATCCCTGCTTTCCAATCTCCAAACGCTTTCGGTCAGTCTCCTTAAGGTACATTTTTCACAATCTCTGCATTTCCTCAGGAGCCTCAGTTTTCAAATCAAAGTTTATTAAAATGTCAAAAATAGACCTTACAGTTTCACATATGAAAAAAGAGGGTGTACATAGGACAGGCCTTTAGTAACAAAATAGGTGAATAATGCTTAACAGGCTAAAGCAGGTAGGTGACATCACCGGTCAGTAACATACAATCTCAGGTTAAGAAAAGCTAAACACTACTGCAAACATGCTCGTAATTATCTATCGAAGGGGAACAGTTCAGTCCAGAGCGGAGAAATTCGGCTGCCGCCATCGGGAGAGTGAACCAGGTGCATCTCGGCAGCAGAGACTGGTGCAGACTCCTCCAGGCTCCAGGGACTGGAGCGAACGTTAAGATGAACCAAAACATTTCTGGAGTAATATTGTCTTTTTAAAGCCTCATAAAGCTGAGAAGACCTGAATAAGGTCCCATCCTGGACCCTGACTCGACGCTGAAGGACAGAACGGCCCCTTGGGCAAAGGCTCCTGCTAGAGAAGTCCTAGTTCTGATTTACTGGCCAGGGTTTGTTGCTCAGTTCCGAGGCGAGTCTCGTTCTCCCATCAGTAACTGCCTCATTTCTGGCAAGCGCCAGAAAGGAACATCTGAGAGATTTAATACTCTGAATCCTTAATTGCCCTTTCTGTTAAAAAATTAAATATTTGATTCATCTGCATATTCAGGAAAGACAACATAAATACAAAAGCATGTACAGAATAAAACCCATAGACTGAATTTCTTACCCAAACCACTCCATCGGCTACTAGAGAGCGACTAATTAGTCCTCGTTCTAGCTTACCAGCTTATTTGTGAAATTCCATTCCTCCTGCCCATCCAGTACCCTGGAGAACTTGGGAGAGCTCCCAGGTGGTTTGCGATGCGGCCGAAGCCCTTCAGGGAGCCGTGCTCTTCTCGCTCCTCCAGCTTGTTCCAGTCAGGAGGTGGCACAAGGCATGAACGTCGATTCTTGCTGCTTGGGATGGAACCCCCACTATCCTTCACCCCGCAAAGGAGTCCTCTGCCTGGTTCACACTACGCTGACCCTTCAGGGGAGAGGAAACTAATTGGTTTAAGTCTTTCTCAAAGGTTACCCCTCCAGCCTTTCCGTGGCGTAGAGGGGCGGCCAGAGCTTTGGGGAAACTCGTTGACGATGGGATTTCTCCCTCTTTGTGCCTACACACGGCTGACTCCTGGCGATAACTCGAATGGACAGCACTGGGTTACTTCTAAGACAAGCTTAACGCAAAATGCAAACTGTGATTCGCTTCAATACATTAATAATGACGATGATAAACACCCTCCCCCCCAGGACAAATCACCAGAGTCATTCAAAACCACAAGGCCATCGGTATCATCTGCCAGCAGCCAGGCCCCTGCGTACGGCTACGCCCATTAAGAAAAGTCCAAGTTCCTGCTAGGGACTCTCTACAAGGAAGGAAAATGGATGAACCCCTGGTTAAACTAGTCACAGCTGCCACGAAACGAGATCTTCCAGCCCAGAATGGAATCCGAGCTCGGGCATGGGGAGGTGGTGGCACACATTTGTGCTACGGATCACAGAGACTTGATGCAAAACCAAGAAGAAGCCACGAGCACCTCTGGGGCGCTGCTTCCTCCCTCCTCCCTCTCGTTAGTGTCCACTAATGGTGTAATTAAGCACCAATGTGAATGGGTTCCAGCTGTAGGATCCGCTCCAGCTCGGCCCCAGGGTCCCTCCCATCACGCCCTGTCCCCAACCTTCACCTTTTCATTTACCCAGCGGTGCAGGACTTGCCCGTGGACTTTATGAAGGCAATCTTAGAAACCATAAAGCTTTTCTGAATTAGCGAGAGGGTGACCGAAGGGGAGCAGAGGAAATGAATACTTTAGCTAATCCCGCTCCGTTTTATCTCCCAGCTTCCATCTGCCATTCCAAGCCATTTCACTTCAAGGGACGATGAGGTGAGAGCAACCAAAGCTTTTACGCGTCACCTAAAGCCTGTTTTTCAAAAAGGCATCTATAAAACGGGGTCAGCAATTCATATCCGTTATCAAGAAGAAGGTATAAATCTGATTCCTAGCCGAAACCCAGCTCCAATTCCCAGTTTGGCTGAGGAGGTGACTGGGGGGGCAAACTTCCAAAATGTAGGGTTTATTCCCGCTTGGAGCCCCCGGGGTCAGGCCAGGGTTCCTGCACACCCCGCCCTGTCCCGTGGAATGAACCCTCTGCTGCTGGAATTTGAGTTGCCAAGGCACAGGGCACCACAGAGTCCCAACTCCCTCCACGGCACTGTGGACAAGGACAACACTTTGTTCACTGAAAAAAAGCAAATACGATTTAAAAGACGCTCCGGGAGGAAACCTGGGGCCGTTTTACACAGCAGGTTTCTTCCCCGCCCCCCTCTCGCTAAAACAGCAAGTCAAATCATGGCAGGAAAGGGTAAATTTTTTGTTTGCAACTCTCGTTAGAAACCTCCATCTGAAAGTATATGCCAAATCAACCCCCAGCTGCAGCCAGACCTGCTTTTTAAGGGGGTAGAAAATACCATTTTATACAGCTGCTCTTAGTGCACGAGTCCGTGCAGCAGGATTTAACGGAGCATCAGACACGCTGCAAAAAGTTAACTAAAATACAGAAAATCCAGACCCCCAGACCTAGACCGAAGCCCTAGAGCCCTTCCAGCACTACGATACGAGCCGTGCTGCGCCGTGAGAGCTGCGTGAGAGCTGCCAGGAGGGTATTCCAAAGTGCCGGCATCATTCGGGAGCACATCCACCGCTGGAAATCTTCTTCAGAACCGAAATTTCATAGATGAACTCTCATTTCCTGCTTCTGGAAGAAAAACCTCTCCTCTACAGCATCCTCCTGGTAAAAGAGACGCCGGCAAGGAGCCTTCGTGTCCTCCCACGCCAAGGAGCGCCTCGTGCCCTGCCCTGCTGATGCCCCAGCTCCAAAAGCCTTGGGTTTTGGCAAACTGGGTGGTGGCGGGTGAGAAACGGAGCGGCCTCAGAGGAAGAAGCAGGTGGGAAAAGCCTCTCCCTACACACAGGTGGGCGACGTGGCAATTCCCGACCACATCCCTGGTGGGAGCAGGGCTCTCTGCAGCTCTCTTTTCAGCTGGACGTGCTGGAGAACTTCCACTAGACCCATTGGGGCCGGTCACATCGATATCTTGGGGGAGCACAAAAATTTGCAGGACTAAAGCCTTAACACAAACCAAAGTCCATCCCAGTCTGTTTTTCCCAGAGCCAGAGCGAGCTGCTGTGATTTTTGTATATTTAAAAAGAAAAAAAAAAAAAGGAATGAAGAAAAGATTTCCATAGGAAACTGATCATCATTTTCTCCCCTCCCCTTTCTAATATTTTGGCACAAACAGGTATGATACTCAAAACAGAGATAATGAAAAAGGTAACTGGGTAGCACTGACTAAGATCCAAGACTTATTTGGCAAATTTGAACCATAAAAACAAGTGCTAAGGTTGGGTTGTTTTCCAGTTGTGGCCGTTGTTTGTGGTGAGAGTTGCTGCAGGGAAATAAACAATTTCAACAGTCTGGATCGTGTCTATTTAAAACGAACGCTTTATAGTACAAGTAAATACACACTCTCCCAATTTCTCCAGGCAAAGCCACATCTCAGAGCGTTTCCATCAGCTGAAACAGGGTTGAAACAGAGGGGGTTGGGTCTGAGATGTCCTGCTTGATGGGCAGCCGGGTGTGACAGGGGACAACCTATTCAAGGTTGTGAGACCGGCAGCGAGGACTTGGCCACTTCCATCCCCGGAGCGGACGCAGACACCCTGTTCACTGCATCCCCACGGCTTCAGGAGCAGCAGACACTGTCCCACCTACTGAGAAAAACAGAATGCAAACTCTCTGTAGTTAACGCACGCAGACGCCGCGCAGTAACGAAGGGCTTAATGTATCCCAGCAGGAGTTTCCCACCCAACGAGGGTCATCCCGGGAGCAGCTCGGGGCGAGAGTCGCCGCCGCGACATCCAAAGGAGCCTCAAGTTTGGCCTTTTGCTTCGTGTCGGTCCAGTCTGAGAGCATCAGGACCACCAGCCGCATCCCGAAGCAAGACTCTGCCTCCTCCTCAGCAGCCCAGCGTGGGGAACTCATTCCTTTTGGGAACGTTACTGGGGGAATTAGTTCTCGTGAGAGCTTTAAATGTTTCCTCTTCCCCCCTTCTGCTGCAAACCCGGGGTGTGGATCCAGGTGGATGGAGTGAATGGCACGAGCAAACACCGTCCCACAGTCCCACGGCGCCTGGCTTTTCAGAGATGCTCCCACGAGACGAGCCTGGAGTGGTGGGAAGCAAATGGCAAAGTTCCTCCGAGCCGTGGGTGGCTCCAGGTGCTCAGAGGGGCACGGAGCGAGCCGGGGCGCGGGGGGGGGAATACGGTGGAGGGCAGAGAACTGGCTTCTCTCCGCTGAAACAAAGTCCAGGATTTTTGTCACCATGAACTTCAGCTTCTAACTGCAACGGCCCGGAGCGTCGGAACCAAAGTGCTGACAGTTTCAGTGGAAGTGGCTTAAATGGGTATTTAGTTTAAAAAAAAAAACAACAACAACAAAACAACACATGAACAAACAACAAAACTGAAGAAAATCCAGTCTTTTCTTTTTAGCAGATTTTTCCTTCTCCTCATCGCTTCGATAACTGGGAATTTGTTTTCTGCACTCTGCATTTTGCTAAGGGTTAAGCCAATTTTCCAGAGTCTTTGTTTTTCTCCCCGCCCTGGGGCCAAACCCTCGCCCCCCAGGAGATGTTTCCTTAGGAGACGCTGGAACAGCGAATACTCGGGGAGCCCATCTGCGTCAGGACCTTGTCCAGCCACTGCAAAGGACCGTTCAGATGCAGCTCAATCCAGCAGGGAGTACTGGTCACCGTCTGCCGCCTGCAAGAGAGAAGGGGTTGGGAGAAGAGGAGAAAAGGGGGGAAAAAAAAAAAGTTAAAAACACAAACGTGACTTACAAAACTTCACAGATGTGAAAAGGTTTTACAGCTACTGGAGCATTCCTTCCTGCTTAGACAATAGTCCTGCACGTGGGGCCCGAGGAATGTCTCTCTCCTCCCTAACACGCTCTTGGCCCACGCTGCCAACTTCTGCTAGAAGCCCCGGCTTTTCTCTTCACGTTCCTCACCGTCCCAACGGAGCAACTCGCTACAGAACTTATTTACTACTCGGATTCCTGAAAACGGGCAGCATCTGATTCCCTGAACAGGAAGGAAGGTGTTTATCCAAGCAACCCCCCCTGTTTCACTCTGCAGACCTTGCCTCTCATTAGAAAGCGACGGATGCGCTTTACCAAAGATGTTACATTTCTCTGTGCACAAGGATATTCTCTTTTTAGCGCGTCTTTAGGTTTTGGCAGAATGTGGAAGTGATGGAGACATCGCCATTCGGCCGTTCACTCAGGCTCCCTGCCCCACGGAGCCCTCTCCCTTGTGGGGTCAGAGCCGCCCCCGAGCATCCTTATGGCCCCCTCCTTGGGAGGTTTGAAGCCTGCCCAGGCTGTGCCCGGGGCGCTCCGGCAGATTGGCGTTTCACCAGCTGCCACAAAAGAAGCAGAAACTCTGCAGAGCGGAAGAAGTTGGAAAACCCATCAGAAAAAGAGAAACTGCCCGTTTTAAACCCCCCCTCAAGAGCTGTCGGCCAGAGAGCAGAGGAGGACGCCTTGCTGGGTCAGCACCCTCCAGGCTTTCACTTTCCCTGGCCACAAAGCACTTTCTCCTGCTCCCACCTGCCTTCTCCCTGAGGCCAGACCCCACGGAGGGTCTCCAGATGGTAAAGCAGGAAGAAATGGGAGACCAAGGCACAGGCCCAGGGACAGCCCAAGTCTTATTGCAGGCGGAGAAGCAGGGACAGCTGCTGTGGAGGAGGAGGATTACAAGGAGAGAGAAATAGCCTGGAAACGGCCTTGTTTTACACCCTCGTTTCCTGCAGAAGCTGCCCTTGGAATCTGTTTGTGGGAGGGAGAAGCCAAAGCCCGCGGGACCTGGGAGAAAGCGCTGCGGCTGATGGGACCCTCTGCTCTGTGGAGGTCCCACAGCCACCCGTGTCCCTTCAGGGCAGGGCAGAGGCTCTGGGGTGCTGCTCCATGAGGGTTCAGCCGAGGGCTGTAACCCACCCTGCTGATGAATCTGTATGTCTCATCCTTTGAGCTGAGAATGACAGCAGGTCCCTGCCCATTCCCACCCATCCCCAGCTCCAGCAGTGCGTACTGGCAGGTTTTGTCCCATACAGGGACATAAGGGGGAGTGTTTGACATTAGAGGGTGTTTTGGGAGCTGCTGGACGCCAAGCAGCCCAACAACAGTCCCGGTGATGCTGTACAGAAACCCACTGCCCACGGGGCTGCCACACTCATGCCCTCTGCAACTCTACCACGACCAACCCCATTCTGCCTCCCCATCTCCACGACCAACACCTCGGCTCCAGCCTTTTCAGGAAGGCAAACCCTCAAAGCTCTCCGTGCCTTCAGCTCGCTCCATCAGGGGCAGAACCTTTGTCTCACGGGCTGCTTGTGCAGCTTCTCCCCCCTGTTCCAAATCCCTGGCACACGAGAGCACTAAACACCCGATGAGACTGCTCAAAAAGGCCAAGCTGCTGAACCAGAACTTGCTGGAACGAAGCTCTGGATGTGGCTCCCGCAGAAACGTTTTCATATACGAGTCGGTTCGAGAAATAACCGTGGCTCTGACAGAGGCAATCAGACGTAGTATTTTGTGGCAAGGAAATGAAGGAGCAGGAGAGGAGCCTGGCACGGCCAGCGGGAGCGTAGGGTTTCACTGCCTACAATACTCTAATGAGCTCGTCGACTTTCCGTAAGTCGGGCTCATCTGGATTTCATTACGAGCCGTGGCTGTAAGCCAGGGCTGAAACGCTCTGGCCCGGGTGGGGAAGGACAATTTCAAAACAAAATGGACTCCAAACATCTGGAGAAATGAAGAAAGCGGGAGAGCAGCGCGCGGGGTGATGCTGCGGCGGCTCCCCCGTCCGCCGGGCGAAGGGGAGCAGCGGCCAACGGCCTCGGTGCTGCTCCCCCGGCAGGGACTGCACCCGCATTTTCCAGTAAAGCCACAGATTTAAAGGGTAAAGACAAGTCAAGTTAAGGATTTCAAAATCCCATTTGGCTTAAATCCTTGCCAGCTTTCTCTCTCATAAAACAGCATTAGTTTTCCAAGGGGTTTGGTCTCCCCTGCTCGTGCTATCGAACACTCATTTCGCTCCCTTTGCTATTCAGGGACTTTTGCTTGGGAATTCAGCGAAGCAACAGCAACACAGGCTCCATCCCTCACGCCCTCTGTCCCCATCTCCTCAGCACAACCACCTCAGCCATCCCAAATGTCAGACCCTACTGCATCTCCTGCTTTAACTTCAATATTCCCAGAGATCTGGCTGCCCCATCCCTGGAGGGGTTCAAGGCCACGTTGTTTGGGGCTCAGAGCAACCTGGTGTGGTGGGAGGTGTCCCTGCCTGGGCAGGGGGTTGCACTGGCTGGGCTTTAAGGTCCCTTCCAACCCAAACCATTCTATGATTCACTGGGAAAAATAGCAACCCTGTTTCTCCCACTGCCTCCGGTCACATTTAAGCAATTGCCCAACAACAAGGATAACAAGGACTGAGGAAAGCATGAGGAGATTTAACTATCATTTTACAGCAACCCTAAGAGTTCTTCCAAATATAAATTTTCAAGCCATTCTGCTTTTATTTAAATCCCATTAGTCCCTAATAAAAGAAGCATCAAACCCTCCCCCTATCTATTAGGCAGCACTCCCATCAATCCTGTCCTGATAAACAGTGTAGTCATAAGACGCTCGAACTATCAAATACACATCTCATTCTAAGACCAAATAAATAAATAAAATAGTAATAGCTCCTACCCAGGCCATCTGGGTTTATCTACCACGCTTCAGGTAGAGCATTTGGTTCACACAACACGGTGACCAAGTACAGGGGGTCTTCCAAGCGTGTCACACCAGGTGTGTTTTACACAACTAGGATAGATGGGAAAAGCAAGAGAGGAGATCAAGGCATCCTCAACAAGCCCGACCTCCCCACACTGCTGAGGAGACGCGGGGCTGATTTCCCCTGTATGAGCAAAGCAGTTTTGCAGAACCCCCGTGAGATACAGCAGAGGCTCAGGCAGACACCAGCACTGCACAAAGTTCTGCTGAGAAGGCCTGACCTGTATTCTGCTCCCCATCCCTTGACAAAGCTCATCCGGATCGTGCACATCCTGGTCAGCTGGTAGACGGCTTCGAAGCCCTGATTCACTGACTGCGCCAAGAGAGCGGCAAATTCCTGGTTGTTGAAGATCTTCAAGTTACACCCTGGGGAAACAAAAAGGACACGGAAAGAACGAGACATTAGCTTAAGGAGATGAAGGAATCCGTTTCTTTCTGAGGATGGAAAGAAACTCGACGCCTTTTCGCCATCTCTCAGCCCACGTGACACTCTACACAGATTGTTTGAACGCAGCACTTCAGAAAGAGCAATCAAGGTGGCCACATTCCCAGAGTCATACACTGAAATGGAAGACAACCATGTTACGGGACAGAAAACGATGAACTCTAGTGCCCACAAAGGAGATTGCCATCTGTGAGACTTGGGATCCTCACGTGGAACCCCCTTCACAATCATTTCCCTCATATTGTAATTTAGAAGCCCAGCTATGACCATAACACTTCCCAACAGCAATCGCCTCGGGGCCTGAAGGAAAGGAATGCATCAGCTAAAACCAGGAACTCACTGGTGTTGGCTTTTCACACTGTCCATCAGCAGGAGTAATGGAGAAGTTCTGAAGTAAGACCGCTCTGGCAAACCAGAAACCACTTATCGGGGGTAAAAAGGCTGGTGGCAAAGCTGCTTCTGCTATAAACCTCTCTTAACGTGAACTATCAGGAACCAAAGCATCTTCCTTTAAAACTGGAGTCTTCCCCTGGTGTTTAGTCCCAGCTAAAAGACTGAGAACAATTCATTCCACTGTTTTTGAGGTGGTAAAGGTGAAATCATGGAATGGTTAGAGTTGGAAGGGACCTCAGAGATCATCCAGTTCCAACCTCCCTGCCATGGGCAGGGACACTCTGCCCACCTCGACACCACCTTGGGCACTGGAAGAGGCTGCCCAGAGTGTTGGTGGAGTCTCCGTCTCCAGTGGTGTTCAAAACCCACCTGGACACCTTCCTGTAGGACCTGCTTTGGCAGGGGATTGGACAAGATCATCTCCAGAGGTCCCTTCCAACCCTGTATCATTCTCTGATTCTGTGACAAGGAGCAGACTCTCCATAGCGAGCCCCCGGCCGCCGAGGGTGAAGCCCACGCAGGATCCCGGCTACGGCACCGCTTCCTTACCTGGTGGAATCTTGCAAACGGTTGCTGGGTGCCAGCCGTAGCGCTGGTTGCAGTTGGGAGACTGGACAAAAATGGCACTGTCACTAAGGCACTCGGCAAAGACCTCGCCGCCAATGTAGTAGAGTCTGACTCCTCTTCCTGGGAAAGACAGGGCACAGGGTTTGGGTTTAGCTCGGAACAACCATCTGCAAAAATCCGCGAGAAGAGCTGGTAGAGACGCAGAGACCCTCCGCAGGAGACAGCTCTCAAAAAGCAGCTCGACGAGGAACGATGGAAAATGAAAAGCACTTCTTTTGCCCTACTGGGTCCACCACCAGGGAGCAAGAAATCTGCTCTGTGAGCGAGTTCAGCCAAAGCAGGAGGAGCAGTTTATAAAGCCAGAACCTCACTCTCTGGTTCCGCCGTCAATCACAGCTTGGACTGCATAAATTTCCCACCTCGCAGCCTGCGTACCCCAAACATACACATCGCTGCAATTTTCCATGTGATCTTTCTATCAGTTTATGGTTTTCAACCGTTTTTGGGTTTTTTTTTAACATATGGTTTCAAACATACGGCTTTCAACCTTTTCTGAAAGTCATGGCAGCTGGATACCACTGCTTGTTTATTTGCTTAGTGAACTGGAATTAAATTTTCAAATGGCCGCCTTTTGCTTGAGATCACGTTGTAGGGAGGGACAAACGTGCTTTTCCCATATAAGTTTACTCAAGCTATTAAAATCTCAGTTAATAAAGGAACAAATTTCAGGACTACATCTTTGGTGCTCGAATGAACACTCGCTGTGGCCTCACGCTCCTACTTGAACGTCCCACTTTTAGTCTTCTACAGAGAAGAAGGAGAATTTACAGAGCGATTTCTGCATCTTGGGGACGGGTTTCATGGTGCTAGAAATCATATTAAAACCAAGTGAGGAAAGATCTTCCTGTATGAAGCCAACTGCTCGGGAAAGGGTATAAAGGGGAGCAAAATCAGGACAAAAAAGGGGTTGATTTTTGATAGAAGTCAGCAGAAAACACAGCAAAGCCTTTCATTCAAATTGCATAAATTTGGGATATTCTATTTAGCGCAGGTTTAACCGAACACCAGACAGACTGTCACCTTGCTGTAGAAGCAGGAAAAGTGAAAATTGAGAGGAGAATCAAGGAACTAAGTCTCCATTTATAAAAGAACGGCCAGAAAACAAACTAGTGCGGGAGGGAAACGGAGGGCACGGGATTGTCACTAAACCCAACAGAAGCCTACGTGAAAGTTTAAATTCCATCTCTTATATGCAGCGATTTTAGTGTCCCTCAGTGCGTTTCTTTAAATTATATTTTTTACAAAAATTGTAATTTTTCATAAATTCATAGTTTATATTTTTACAAAAATTGTAGTTTTTCATAAATTCGTCCTTTAAGTGTTCCTTTCTGGAAGATTATCCTCCTCAAACACATCGCAGTGTTCTAACACCAAGCCCCATGCCCATTAGCTCCAAAAAAAGCTTTATATCCAGGTCCCCACCTTCCACCTCGAAAGAGCGAACCAAGGGAAAGAGAAATTACCGATGTGTCGCCTGGTGAGCTCCACAGCCGCGTTTCTGTTCACGTTGGACAGCAAACCGAGGCAGAAGCGTTCCGAATTCGAGGGGTCGGTGAAGCCATCCACGGTCATAGAGGGCTGAGAGGCGTGGAAGGTCTCTCCCACTCGCTGGTTGAGTTCGTAGTAGGATATGGAGCACCAGAACGCCGGCTCGCAGTAGGTGACAGGCTGCAGGTCTGCGTAAAATACAGAGCAAAATGAATCACAGGCCCCCGGGAGGGAAAAGGGGGATGAGAAAGAGCAACCGACTTCAAATATTTTTCTGCTTCGTTCCTTGGGCTCACTGTAACCACCAAACTTTAATTATTTGACAGATTTTCACGGAGCGCAGCTAGAAAGTGACATCACCCCTGAAGCTTTTAGAACAATGACAAGAAGCCAAAGATCTTAGTCGCTTGGCAAGTGGGGTGTCACTCAACCATCTTCATACCTGGAGAAAATTAAAACCACTAATAACAAACTTAGCTTTACTACAAAACCTGGGATCCCTTTTAGGTAGCCAGTAACCTGAAAAAAAAGGGAGAGAAAAGGAAGAGACAGAAAAGCTCAGACAGAGCAGACCACAAACCTGCCTGCAGGAGCACAGAACCCAGGGCTGTGCCAAGCCCAACTCTGCTTCTTACTGATTCTGTTACGGAGAGTAACATCTGGCCACATCTGGAGTCTACTGGTTTCATCTAGCCCTCGTGAAACCCATAGAGCTGCCTGAAATACGCTCCAAATTGTACATCAGGAAAACTGTCCCGAATTGTACCGCCATCCAAGCGATTTAAAAATTAGACAATGTTTTTCCAGTGTACTCGATCTCAAATTTTCAAAAAGAAAATCCACTTCCCCAAGAGACGCTGGGCTTTTCCTGGGGTTATGGGTTTGGCTCAGCCTGTGGACTGAGGTAAACGGACCAAAGTTCTTGAGCAGTCAGAGGCGGTCTCAGGAAGACAAGACCTCACAGGCGTGAAACGTGGGACGCTCAAACAGCATCAAGTGATTTAACGGCTCCTGCAGAAGCCAATGAGGTTTCAGCAGAGGAAGGTTCAAGTCAAATATTCCTGGAAATACTGGTGCCCAGTCCTGCCAAGATGCAAAACAGACCAAGCTCATTGATAAGAGCAAGAAATAAAAGCAGGAGAAGAGTTCGCTCCAGTCCTCCCCCCAGTTGGTCACTCCATCCTCATTCAAATGGTGCTTAAAAGCTTCCCATCTGGCCAAAGAGTTAACATCAAAGCAGGAAAAAACAGCTTTTTCCATAGGTTTTCCCATCTGTTGCTCCTGCAAGGCTTAGGCAAATCTGCGGCTTAAAAGATCAGTTAAAAAAACCCCAACAACGTAACGATGGGATTTCACCATCCCAGCCTCTTCTCACACTGAAGAGAGGGGGTCTCTACAGAGGTTTGAGAGTCATTTCTGGCACCTGCTGTTACTCCATAAGCTTTCGACGCAGGTTGGAGCAGCCTGGTGGCTTCAGCCAAAAGACCTGCTGGTTCCCTCCCCAGTACTGACTGCGCTGCAGGAGTTCCCAAAGCAGCTCATCAGAAAAAAACCCCTTTGGTTTCTGCTTTTTAACAAGTTTTGCCGACAGCTGGATAAAAGAGCATCCGGGGAACACTGTAACCCTCAGCAGACCTTCAAAGTCTGTGAATTCCGGAGTTTATACCCACTTCTCTCACAGTCTCTCTCTTTCTTGAATCTTATCATCCAAAAGAAAACCGCTCTCTCACAAGCAAAGCCCCATGTTCCTCCTTTCCTTCACGCACACCCACCAAACCGCATCTCCCTCTTAAGAAACAAGACCTGCTGCTCAAAGAGAAAGCAAATAAAAGGCAGCTCGATGGAACAGGGGTCACTAGCATTTTAAATATTAAATTTTAATAATATTTTATTAAATATTTTATAGCTTACAGCAAGCCCCTCCCCTGGTACACAGCGATATTACTGAACTCATCCAAGTTGACTGTCCCTGCCTTTTTCTCGTGTGACGTATTTGGTTGTCCCAGTGGAAACTGCCACATCGGGTCTATTTCTCCAATGCCAGTCCCATTTCATCAATTAGGAGTAATTACTAACATAACCTGCACACATCCTAACCGACTCTGGGCTTCACAGGGCTCCACTGCCATTTCTACACAGGTTCAGCCAATATCAGCACTAATTAGTCTCTTCAGGTGGGTCAACCCACTTCAGAAAACAGGCTGTGTCCTACACAGCTGTGCTCTCACTCCCCAGCAAACACCTTTCTACTTGAAGGGCTGCTCAGCTCCAGAAAAACCAACTCAACTTCTGGTGATCCTTCAAGAAACGTCCTCAGATTGGTGCTACTCAGGTTGTAAAAACTCCAAATCCCCGGTCGCTCTCTACGGTTTCACAGCCTTTTCCTTCAGAAACCACCTCCGCTCGGTTGTCGCTCAAGGGAACCGTGGGTTCCCCACTGAAGGATGTATAGAAATTTTTTTGGTTTTCCTGAGGAAAGACCCAAACCAAAACCTCTTATTTTGAAGGAAAACTTGTCCCAAAAAACCACAACCAAGCTTTTAACGATCCTGCTTTCTCCTGTGATTTGCAGTCTTAGGCCTAAGCTGTCAGGGGATGGGCGAGATACCTCTTGGGTTAGATCAATAGGTGTGTGCACACACCCGTCCTCGCCGGGCTCTGAGAAGGGCTGTCTTTTCATAGCATCATAGAATGGTTAGAGCTGGAAGGGACCTTAAAGATCATGCAAACCTCATGAAGTTCAACCAAGCCAAGTACAAAGTCCTGCACCTGGGACATGACGATCCCAGGCACAAATACAGGTTGGGCAGAGAATGGCTGGAGAGCAGCCCTGAGGAGAAGGACTTGGGAGTGTTCCTGGATAAGAAGCTCAACACGAGCCAACAGTGTCCCCTGGCAGCCCAGAAAACCAACCCCATCCTGGGCTACATCAAGAGAAGCGTGACCAGCAGGTCATGGGAGGTGATTCTCCCCTTCTATTCTGTGTTTGTGAGACCCCACCTGGAGTCCTGTGTCCAGCTCTGGAGTCCTCAACATTGACATGGACCTCTTGGAACAGGTCCAGTGGAGAGTCACCAAGATGCTCAGAGGGCTGGAGCACCTCTGCTGTGAAGACAAGCTGAGAGAGTTCAGCCTGGAGAAGAGAAGGCTCCGCGGAGACCTTGGAGCAGCCTTCCAGGATCTGAAGGGAGCTCCAGGAGAACTGGAGAGGGACTCTTGGTCAGGGAGGGGAGGGACAGGACAAGGGGGAAGGGTTTAAAAATAGAAGAAGGAAGATTTAGATGAGATCTTAGGAAAAGCTTCTTTGCTGTGAGGGTGGTGAGGCACTGGAAGACGTTGCCCCGAGAAGCTGTGGCTGCCCCATCCCTGGAGGGGTTCAAGGCCAGGCTGGATGGGGCTTGGAGCCACCTGGTGTGGTGGGAGGTGTCCCTGCCCAGGGCAGGGGGGTGGAACTCGATGACCTTTAAGGTCCCTTCCAACTCTAACCATTCTATGATTCTATAGCATTTCATTTATGATTTTACAGCTTCCTCAACATGCAAAAATTTACAATAAAACTTCTAAGACCAAAGAAGTTGTTCATTTGTGGAAGCTCTTGCCTGAAAGCAATACATATTTGGTTTGCAAAACTTAAAGGTATCGTTTAATGCTTTTCTGACGTCTGCTCCTCAGATTACAAAGAGATTCCTTGTGGTTAACCAGCTTCACCTGTTCCTGCTTAGTTTTTGTCACCAGACAGCACAGGAGACATCTGACAGGCCCATCAGCCCCACAGCATCTGCAAATAACCAGTGTGCTCCTTCGAAAGGATGCGTGCTGGGGCCTCTTTCCTAGAAACTCTTTTCTTCCTTATGTAAGGCAGATGCACCAGTCAACTTGCCAGGCTGGTTTTGTTACACGTAATTGGCTTTTTATTTTTAGGTTGGAAAAAAAAAAAGTAAAGAAAAAAGCTGGAAATTCTCATCAACTCCCAGGCAGCGCACTGGGACATAGCGGATTCAAAGGGGAAAGAAAGAAAGAAAGAAGGAAATAAAAGCAAGTCAGCCATGTATTCTCTTCTTAGGCTTTAGCAGTTAAAGTAAATAAAAATTTAGTGGTGCTGTGGCGATACCTTCCATGCTTTAGGGGAAAAAAAAAATAAAATAAAGGAAAAAGCAAAAATCCAGAAAAGACAAGAAATCCCCCCTTCAACAGCCCCAAGACATCCACAAGTCAGCCAATGACTGACAAATTTTGGAGCAGTGTCAAAAGCAACCCGTGCCAGGATTAAAAGCATATGTAAACTTTATGGCTCTGGTTATTCAAGAGTAATCTCCAGTGGCCTCTGTCTGCTGGCTTGATGAACACTCAGAGAAGGGAGCCCGCAGCCAGCCCGAGCTTGCGAGTGCTTTTTATGACAGACCATCGAGAGCAATTTCAAGCAGGGGAAGAGCTCAAACTGATGAAGATCAGACCAAGAAAAGGTAGACCCATTTGAGAAGGTAACAGAGGTTTGGAAAGAGCCACAAAACCTTTACAAGTATCATAAAAGTAAAGGTCCAACTGCTGGTCTTCCTTCTTCAGCATTCTTCCTATTTATTGTCCACAGGTTACAGGGTGAATCAGTGCCAGCTGTCTGGGCCATGCTGATACTGGGAGGGCTGGAGTCCCTCTGCTGCAAGAACAGGCTAAGAGAGTTGGGGGGACTCAGCTTGGAGAAGAGAAGGCTCCAGGGAGACCTTAGAGCCCCTTCCAGTCCCTAAAGGCGTTCTGGGAAAGCTGGGGAGGGACTCGTGATCAGGGTGGGAAGCCATGGGATGAGGGGGATGAGGGTTTTAAACTGAAAGAGCGGAGATTGAGAAGAGATCTCAGGGAGAGATTCTTTGCTGTGAGGGTGGTGAGACCCAGGCCCAGGTTGCCCACAGAAGCTGTGACTGCCCCATCCCTGGAGGGGTTCAAGGCCAAGGTTGGAGCAACCTGATGTGGTGGGAGGTGTCCCTGCCCAGGGCAGGGCTTGGAACTAGATGATCATTAAGGTCCCTTCCAACCCAAACCATTCTATGATCTGTGCTGCCTCACTGCCCCTTGCACCACTGGGGACGTGGATCTGCTCCCGAGGTGGGTTTACATGAGGATGTCACACATTTGCTGCCCTTCAATCAGGCAGACGATCGACTGAGCTGACAAAACCTCAGCCCCTCGTCCACAATATGCAGAGAGAAGCATCTGCCCTGTAACGAACGTTAACACCAACTTAATAAATGCAAAAGAACGGCAAGGCACTCCGGCACGTTGTAAAAGAGAGCAGTAAGCGCTGCAAATCTACCCAGTTAACTTTCCAGGAGACAAAATTTAACGTCAAGCTGTTCCCTTTAAAAAAGGTAAGAACAGAAAACCACCAGCAGGAGAGACAGACATACTCCTTGCACACTCACAGAATCACAAAGGGGGATTTTTGCTGCAGTCCTCTACTCGTTGGTGTTTTTTCCTGGTATTTGTCTGCCAACATTTCTCATTTTTTTCTTTAACTCTCTGATGCGAGTTCAGATCCCTTTGTTTCATAAAGAGCTACTCTGAACCACTGTGAGCACGGGACAGAGGGTTAGCGGAAAGGAACATCCACAGGTCTCACAACCTCATCAAAAGCCCACAACCTCCAGAAACAACCTCGTCATGAAAACGTCACTGTCCTCACTGTAATTACCCGCCGTTCTCAAGATCAAATGCTTACCCAGATTATTGTGTGCTGGAGACATAGGGTTCGGTGATAAGTTGGGAGAACCTGAAAATCAAGACATTAAAACGATTAGTGGAGCATCTGCTCAAGGAAAAACGCTCGCAGAGAAGCCTCAGCGCTGCCCGGGCTTGTTGGAGGGAACAACCCCCCTCTCACACAAGTCTCGTTTTGTGACACCAGCATCCTCTCTGATGTCGATTACTCTTTACGTGAGCTCCCAAACGCTCTTACTTAGGGCATCAACCTGCTGAACATCTTCATAACGCATAATGCCTTCACTTAAGTTGAACCCATTAATTTTCCAGACTGATTTACTTTCACTCGCGGTTTGCAGAACTCCAGGTACCATCACGACAGACCCGGCCAAACCCAATTAGCTGGGCAATTAAGAGCTTGATTTTACACTGCCAGGCACAAACCACTTAGCTGAAAACAGACCACTTGATACCACCAAATCTTACTGGTCTGGGGACAATGGAGTGTTGGATTGAGCTAAACAGATCCAGCGGAACAACTGACAGTATTTTATCCCAAATCACTTCCATTTGGTCCACAAATCTTGCACATGGATTTAAAATATCCACACTTGGATGTCCAGGGCCATTTCCACACTCTGGATGCAGACGGGTAGTTTAAACTTTTCCTCTCGAACTGGGTTTGGCTCGTTTCTTTAAAAATTCATTTGTTTGGTGGTTGGTTTGTTTGAGTTTTTTTTTTGGTCTATAAAGAGGGAAGTCCATGGGATCTGAAGGGAGGGATGTAGCATTTGAATGTAAAGTGGGTATTTATGGCATCTCTCAGGCAAATCCTGTTCCAGTCCACTTCCCACAAAGCCATACGTGTATTCCACACGTCGACCACATCACCACGAATTGCAGGCACTGAAACGGTTTGTGTCATCGGGTTTACGTTCTGTGTACACAAACCAGCCCACACCACCTTCCTCCCTCGGTATAACCCCCATGAAAGACGGTCACCCCTCTTTCAGAATCCCACGTAAGCTCTACGGCTGAAGACACGCACAGGAACCAAGCTATTTGCCTGCAGTATTTGCATCAATTAAGTTCTGCGTGTTTATCTTCGTTTAAGCGTCATGTATTTGCATGTCCCTCTCGTGAAGCCTCAGCACTTCCAACCAAGGACACGCTTTTGCTTTTCAAGCACGAGTTTTATGAATTGGGAGTCTGATCCTGAGGTTCTTACTCACAAGCAGTGACACCACCCGCATCAACAAGACGACTTAAAACTCCCCCAAAAATCTGCCAAGTTACTGCCGGAAAGATGAGACCTGCGTCTTTCATTTTCAAGTGTGGAGAGAATTCAGCACGAACACTGAGGCTCCTCATCCCAAACCTGATTAGTTGCTTTCTTGGCAATGAGACAGAACTCAGATTTTCAACTTTCTTTGGGATATGGCCACTAAACCCATTTAGAAACAGATCTCCAAAATCATCATTTCAAATATAGTTAAACTGGACATTGCTGTATGTAAAAAAAAACCCAACCACCCACTGAAATGATCAGAAAAAATACCTCTGCAGAAAAATGGCAAAACTGTCATGTGCATACAGATGTGTTGATGCAAATAAATGATCATCCTTACACTTGTCTCTGCTGTTTCAGGCTCCTGCTTGGAATGGACGTTGGGGAGAACACGCTGCACCTTTCCCCAGCAGCTCTAAAGCACACAGCCCTGTGCTTCACAGGAGGTGTCAGGCTACCCGTGCACTCCTCCAGGGATAAAATACCTCAAAGCACCACTTGATCTTCAGTGCCCCAAAGAAAAACTTGAAAAGGGTCTCTGAGATGACCTAGAAAGCTGCAGCAAATGGCAAGAAATGACTCACCTGCATCCATGCTGGGGTTCATCTGGTGGTCACTAGTTTCTCCATCCTCACTCAAATAGCCCGGAGGAGGTGTCTCTAGAAGCATAAAATGATTATATTGTCATTGCAACTGGATGCAAAAATCCAGATTTTAGACACCAAAACCATTGACTTTGTGATTCGCAAGGAGCTAAATTTATTTTTTTATTACTTTTTTTCCTCAGGCTGCTGAGAGGAGGAGCTGGCACAACCAGGCTGATAGGCATAGCGTATTTGTGAGTAACGGAGGGGGAAGGAAACAAAAAAAATCCGGATTTTCAGTCCTATAAAACTTTAAGCCATGTGGCCGGTTTTCTGTCCACGTATTTTTCCTTTCCTGGTGTGCAGCTGCATAGCTTGTCCATGCAAATAAGGTGTAAATTGCTTGTAAAAGAGATACATAAATAGAAGAGCTCCATTCCATCAGAAACAGAGAGAGTTTTACCCAAATTAAAATGGCCAAGTTTCATTCAAATCTAAACTTGTTAATGGCACATTCAGCTTTAGAGTCCACAATAAAGTGAGTCTGTACTACTGAAAGGAAAAAAAGGTGGGAAGGGAAGGAAAAAGGTGGGGTGGGGGGGAAAGGGAAAGGGAAAGGGAAAGGGAAAGGGAAAGGGAAAGGGAAAGGGAAAGGGAAAGACTATAAACAGCATAATTGTGTGTTTACATTTACAGCTTTCACCTATTTTCGCACAGGTTCCCACTCCTTAACTTCGTAGCAATGATGGAAGGAAAGACTTAGCAGTCTCGGGGTCTGGAATACCCAGCCACGCTTCACTCTGCAATACGACCCCTTTCCCTCCGCGTGTTGGATGGAAGAAATACGGTACCTGGAATGTAGTTGCTCTGTGGCTCGATACCTGCTGGGAAGTTAGTGTTCTCTGGAATAGAATGACTGTAATCATCTAATGGTGGGAACTCAGCCGGGATCTCCGTGTGCCGAGGCACCAGCACTGGAGGTAACACTGCACAAATGGAAAGGAAACAAAATGGAACAGCCACGTTAACAGCTTTAAAATAAAATGACTGAAACCCTCGAAAATGAAGAGGAACCAGTTTGGAGTAACACCCTTCAATACATGCAGCACCGGAGTCGCTAATTAAGGGACACAATTTGATACTTAGGGCTTCTGAAGTAACAGCAGCAGTTAATGATGTTGTTCTTAAGGTATCTGAGCTGGGGACAGGATACGTGCGTATCTGAGCACACCTAGTCTGGCTGCCCCTTCCAAGGCGAAGAAACAGGTTGTCTTGAGAAATTTATACCATGTAATTCGAAAGGAATAAATTTCACATAGAATGAAACGGGGAGGCAAGATTAGCATAAACACCCAGACTGGTTCTGCAGATTTGTGCCGACACGCAGCAGAACTATCTGCAGCTCCAGATGAAAGCCTCTTTCAGAGACTTCGGAACAGGAATTTCACTTGCGTCGGGAGCTATTCTTAGATCCCACTTCAACTTAACAGTGAGTTTATCCTTCATTTAATACCAACGATTAGGGATGCACAGAACACTGCCACAGCTCACGCTTGTGTCTACGAGGTGTGTGAGTTGTTCACAGGCACACAACTCCCCATTAGGAACCTGGCAACAGCGCGACCTGCTCGACTTGGATTTTATCCATTTAAAATGATATTTCCCCCTTGAGTGCAGGTTCATAAATTATTCCGCTGCGTACAGTAAGAGATTACCATCAATAATAGATACCCTTCGGTTTTAAAACCCTCTGCCTGCTGCTTTATTCAGGTTTTTTAAATGCACTTT
Source organism: Pedionomus torquatus (assembly GCA_013398155.1). Classification (NCBI taxonomy): domain Eukaryota; kingdom Metazoa; phylum Chordata; class Aves; order Charadriiformes; family Pedionomidae; genus Pedionomus; species Pedionomus torquatus. The sequence goes on along the minus strand of VZRU01013574.1, from coordinate 229,293 downwards.
GAAACCCCTCCTCTTCCCCACGGAGCAGCTGAGGCACCCACAGCTGGGGCCGGCCCTACCTGGGGTTTCCACTCTTTGGTAATGGTAAGGATTCACGCAGACTTCATCCTTCTTCATATTGAAGGCGTACTCGCACATCTCCATGGCACGCAGCTCATGGTGGCTATGGAGGTCCGGCCACCGCCACAGCCGGCAGTAGATCACATGGGGAAGACCTTTGCGGTGAGACACTTGCAGCCGGCCATCCAACGATCTGCGGGCAGAAGATAACGACGACATGGGCTTAGATGGGGATTTATCTAAGTGTAATATCGACCACGTCCCATCAAACACCAGGCAGGGGAACCCAAAGTGAAGGCTGCAGAAGTCAACGGGAGGCTCAAAGCATGGGCTGGCCAGCAAAAGCCTTCACGTCCCAGTCTTCGGTTTTAGAATCATAGAATGGTTAGAGTTGGAAAGGACCCTGAAGATCATCGTGTTCCAACCCCCCTGCCATGGGCAGGGACACCTCCCACTAGACCAGGTTGCTCCAAGCCCCATCCAGCCTGGCCTTAAATACTTCCAGGGATGGGGCAGCCACAACCTCCCTGGGCAGCCTGTTCCAGCGTCTCACCACCCTCACAGGAAAGAATTTTTTCCTAATATCCAAACTAAATCTCCCCTCTTCCAATTTAAAACCATTTCCCCTTGTTCTATCAACTCTGCTTCCTGACAAAGAGTCCCTCTCCTGCTCTCCTGGAGCTCCCTTCAGATACTGGAATTCTGAGCAGACCGAGCGGGTGATACAGACTCACTGGAGCATCTTTCATTACAAGCTAGTATCCTGGACTTGCAGGACAAGAATGAGAAGATACCGCAACCCACAAGCCTTTTTTACTAAGGGAAATACGATGAACTGTAGTAATCACTGAGTGTGAGAGTATGTAGGCTCTGAGAGCCTGCAAGATAAAAACCAAAGCCAGAACACGATGAGATTGCTGAGCTGATACCACCTCGCAGTGGTTTATAATGAAGAAATGAATTCAGCAGTGATCCAGGAAAACAAAGTCCTGATGCAAGAAGACAAAGAAGCAGCAGAGAAGAGAAAGAGGGTGGCTCAGCAGTGTCAAGGACTAAGCCATGGAGAAGACACCGCACTCCCCCATTGGAGTGAAGACTAGGTGGTCCTGCTTGTAGGACACAGCTCAGAAGACTCAATGCTTGGTAAAAGATCACAGAATCACAGAATGTGTTGGGTTGGAAGGGAACTTTTAAAGGCCATCTAGCCCAACCCCCCCTGCAATAAGCAGGGACATCTTTAATTAGATCAGGTTGCTCAGAGCCTCATGGAGCCGGATCTTGAATGCCTCCAGGGATGGGGACTCCATCACCTCTCTGGACAACCTCTTCCAGGGTCTCACCACCCTCCTTGTAAAGAACTTCATTCTAATGGCTACTCTAAGCCATTGCCCCTCATCCTGTCGGTACACACCCCTGCTAACATTCCTTCCCCAGCTTTCCTGGAGCCCCTTCAGGGACTGGAAGGGGCTCTAAGGTCTCCTGGGAGCCTTCTCTTCTCCAGGCTGAACCACCCCAACTCCTTCAGCTTGTCTTTGTAGAAGAGGTGCTCCAAATGCTGAAGGATGAAGTTACCCAAAGGTTTGAGGGCTACAATATGGTGCACTCAAACGCAATCAAGAGGTATCTAGTGGAGAGGTGACTCTGCACCTACAGCAGTTACAACCAGAGATAAAATAATACTGAATGAGACAGACGGAGACTCCAGGAATGCAGTCAGGTGATTTGCTTGCTTGCACAACAGCGTAAGGCAGCCTCAGGACAACGTTGCAGTGTCCAGAAGAACAGAACAAAAAGCCCCTCAGGCTCAACACCTTCAGGACCGACCCATCCTTGTACGTCGTTACAAGGAAAGTTTAACGCGTGAAAGTCCCAACTCTCCAGAATACGGCAGCTCCAAGAACAGCGGCCAACAGGGGAGTCTGAATAGCAAAAACAGAGAAGGGAGGAAAAAAAAGAATGACAGGAACACTGAAACCTTCTTTCTTCTTTTAAACAATCCTCTGCAACCGTCTGAAAAAGAGCCAGGAGAAAACAGGAGAGCGTTACATTGCACAACAGAAATTTGATTTCCAGGCCTGATTGGGCTTTTTGGTTGGGTTTTTTTGTTGTTGATGTTCTGGGGTTGGGTTCGACGTTGTTTTTGTTAGTGCTGGCGGTGTGTGGGTTTGCTGGGGTTTTGTTGTTGTTGGGGTTTTTTTTTTTGGTTTTGTTTTGTTTTTGGTTTAACCTCACACTTCAAAACATGTACTTGTTATTTCTTCTTATTTTCACCGGTGCACACTTTGCAGATACCTTTTCCTCTAAATGGATACTCAAAAATCTTTCTTGCAGCCATTCTCCTTCATTAAAAGTGAAGCTGAAATCAGTGGGATGCAGTAGTACGAATTAATTGAAGTGACACGAGCAATAAGATATTACAGGTAGTTTTGCCAAGGTTGGAAATCTTCAGATTTACTCTGAGATCCACTCTCTGCCACCCCCTGGCACCCCCCCACCATTCAGACACAAACACTCCCGGTTTGCAAAGCCCATCAGTTTCAAGATCCTGTCATTAATCTTCCAAGAGAGCAAAATGCCTGAAAGCTCAAGTATCCGGTAACACCAACATGTGCAAAATGGGGTAAGACGAAAAAAATAATCTGGAAGAAAAAGCTTTAAGTTATGCATTTTCGAGCGGGTCTTATTAAAAATCACAAGTAGAAAGGATTTTTAAAACCACACAGTTGCCCTAAAATTGCACTTAAAGTTGCTCTAAAATGCACCAAGAAGCACAGCCACAGGCTGTGATTTTCTCTCAGACACAAACTGTGTTAAGTAACTCCTTACTGGCCCAGCATCTGGTCTGCACTGGGGAAGTGAGCACTGCTTTTTGTAGCAGAAATGGCTTTTGCATGCAGAGCACAGCCGTGGACCTGGGGCTTCACTGCAAAGTTGGTTAAAATCTCAACCGTCCCTGAGTACTTGCCAAATGAACACCACCGAAATAAATAAATAAATAAATAAATAAATAAATTATAATAATCACAAAATACCTATGCAGCATATTTGTAATTCGAAAGCTGATCCCCTGCCCTTTCGTTCCCCTCAATTTGCTCAGCATCACTAAATCTTCCCATTTCTGGTGCCGTTTTACCGGTACTGTCATTCAGGTCCTAGAAACAGAAGGTAACTGCGTCGAACTGAGGTCTGCAAAGCACATCAACACACTGCCAGAGAGGAAACTAATAATTAATACTTCTCCTTAGCACTTAAAAATTTCCAGAAGATTAAAAGAATTAACAGACATCTAATTTGCACACATGCAGAAGGTAACTTTTTACTACCCCTAAAGCAACAAATTAAATGATTCTCGCAAGGTACAATAAAAGTTTGTGTCAGACCCAGTAGCAGGGATAAGGAGTTCATCATCCCCTCAATGCTATCAAAAATCACAGCTTTTGCTCTGGCAACTCTCTTATTTGGACTCTTTATTCTTCCCACTAAAACTCTTTAGATTTAGAAGGAAAACCCATCTCCTCGACATCCTTAGATGACTTCAGGTGGTTCTGACCTTCGCCAGGAGTCGCTAACGGGAGCAGAAGCCCCGTGGCAAAGGCAGGACGAGGAAGCAGTGGGTGGAAGCATCGGGAACCCGTGCTGAGGTTGTCACCGCCGTCGGGCAGAGCGTGTGTACTTACAGGTGAGCCCAGGATCACAGCCAGCGGGTGGCCCAGTTCACGCATCCGCTGGCCACGGAGTCTGGAACAGAGACGGCTACCAGCTACGACTGCCTGCAGCATCAGGTAAAGATTTTAAAGGTAAAGAGCAATTCCCGTTTCTTCTGATGCTGCATAATTCTTCTACTCAAGTCTCGTTTGTTCTGGGTTTGAAAAGTAGCTGACAACACAGAAATTACCAATATATCTGGTGTGGGCTTCTTACTGCCTATTTACACGGCTCAGTCTTTACGAGGGGCAGACTTCCCCTTCCCCCACACGAGAGCTGAAGAAATACAGCACGAAGAGTTGATGTCAGGATCAGATTATGACAGCATGAGTCATTTATTAAGATTCCAGTAATGCTAAGCTCTTTAGCAGGTGCCTTGAGACCATATTTTTCGGAGTCCAATTTCAGATTCAGACATAAGTAGGGTTTATTGGTTTACCATAAACTGTCTGTCCATTGTTGCTTCCCTAAGGCCGCCTTCTGCTTGTCCTGCGCTCCACAGCTCCCTTCTTCGAGCTGCATCCACTTCTACTCCCTGCTGGCATGCAAATAACAGCTTACTCTAAATTACATTTCTTTAAAGGCTCCAGATAGATAGTATCACGATGTAGTATCACGATCTAACTACTCTGTCCTCCACACTTGTTAGCCATCTCTAGCATTCACACCGCTTCTGCTGATGCCACAGCTACAGGATATTGGCTACTGGTTTTCAAACCCAGCTCCCTTTCCTCTTATTTTTAGCCTTCTGGTAATTACATGCCCCTACATTTCTTTCGCCGCCTCCTTTTTCTGAGCAGAGGCCCATCCATGCACGTCCTTCACCCTGCTACCCCAGAAAGGATGGAATATCTACCCTAACGCTTCACTAAGGCTGAACGGTGAGACCAGCTCTACGGCCCAAACCTGGAAACAGACCGTTTCTAACAACTCCAGCAGAAACTGCACAGTTAAAACATCTCCGATGGTACCCTCTACCCCGGGGAAGCCCAGAGCTGTCAGCAAAGCAAGGTCAAAAAAAAACCCTCCTCTAACTATCCTGGTTTTAACTGCGAGAGGCAAGCAGGCTTAGCTTTATTTTGCTAATTTACTACTAATTTGCCACAAATAAAAATCAGTACAGAAGAAGAGACGTGAGCTGAATCTGAAGGTACCACATCCAAGTCCTTTCCCAGTTACCTTTCACGGAACAGACGTGAATTTTTGTATGCTTTTTATAACTCCTCTAAATTTCAAAGCCAGGTTTTCTAAGCAGTTATTTTTATCCATTTCAGCAAAGTCTATTTTCCCAAATCTGTGTCAGACTCATCTAACTTTAGTTGTGCTCGAGCCTTAAGGGACCTGGGGGTGGAGGAGATGGTTCGAAGCTCAGTCTCTTGAGAGGAATGTGCCTTTTTGAAGTCATTTCTCATCTGAGCTCGTCATTTCTTCCCAGAATCCCGTGTTTAACTTCAATCCCGAAACCCAAAACCCAACACGCTTTCATCCAACTGAATGGCAACTTCCCCTCTCCGAGGAGATTCCAGGCATTCTGATGGGTCTGGGTGGTTGTGTGCTCAGAGGAGTTGCATAAGGAGAAAAATGGATGGATGGTGAATTATTATTAATAATATTTTCATTAAAGTAGTTTAGTTCTTTCTAAACTCTTGAATCTCTTTAATTTCTTCCTCTCCTCTCTTTTAGCCAAAGGGGGGAAGGGGGGGGACATCTGTCAATCAGGTTTTGGTAAATTTGGCTGAAAGCACGACAGATGGAAATGCCAAAGAGATTCAGATAATCTTCCATAATGCAGAGGGCATTCAAAACAAAAGTATTTCAAGAACGACTGAAAAACTGGAGCGCTTGGTCCTGCTAGGACTCAAAAAAGAAAAAAGCTGCTGCAAAACGCAGTTATTCTGTTAACTTCCATGGCACTTACACTGATTTACATTTCATATCTAGCTTCAACGTGCATCTTCTTGATACCGTAGGGAATAAATCTCCATAGTTTCGCTGCAAATTAGCATCAGCTGTTGATACAGCCCAAACAAAACACGAGCAAAAGAACCAAGAAAATATGTCTCAGCGGCTGGAAGAGAAAAGGAACGAATGCACCGTGTGATGTTTAGACAGAAGTCTCACGCCAAGCACTGCTGCCCCAAATATATACGTCTGCTGACAAAAGCAAAAGCGATTATCTCAGTGAGTGCTGAAAAATGACAGTTTTAAGACCTTGGCCTCTCCTTCCCAATATATACAATTGCCAGTGCCTTCAACAGAAACTTCGTATAAATACCAGGAGTCGGAACTGACTTCTCAGACAAATGTTTGTGCGTTCTATCAAGTTGGGACGATGCCAACATTTCTTATGGAAACATTTCTGGTGGTCCTGGGCACAGAACGTGTTTACTTTATAGCAGATATAACTAAAAATACGCTGTCCTACAGCCTCCAATTATCTGGTTTGGAAGGGTTTGAGGCTACTCGAGATTCACTGCTGTTATTTTCTTTATTATATAGTGAAAATGTTGCTGCTTTTTCCTGTCATTTGAAAAGCAGCTATTTCAAGATCTGACATCTGTGTCTGTACCTCCCCCGCACGGATAATGAGATCCAGGGTGACATTTTCCAGCATGCCCATCTCCCATTTCCAAAAGCAACCCAGGTACTTAAGACGCAGATCGATACTTTCCCTGAATTACACAGGCCTTTAAATCTTCCATTAATTCCACAGGCTCTACGTTATATTGCTTTTCAAGCTGGTTTAACAGCCACCGAGATACATAATTATCTGCACAAGCAGTACTGATTAGCAGCACGCCACAAACAAGGAGACCTGGTCCCCCACCCGACCCAACCCCAGCCCCTCAGTGGAGATGTCCTTCATGATGTGCTCAGATGGCTCTGTGACGAGGACCTTCATTAAGGCTGATCAACGTGAAGCAAAATGAATCATAGAATGGTTAGAGTTGGAAGGGACCTTCAAGATCATGCAGTTCCAACCCCCCTGCCCTGGGCAGGGACACCTCCCACCACACCAGGTGGCTCCAAGCCCCATCCAGCCTGGCCTTGAACCCCTCCAGGGATGGGGCAGCCACAGCTTCCTTGGGCAACCTCTTCTAGCGCCTCACCACCCTCACAGAGAAAAATTTCTTCCTAATATCCCATCTAAATCTCCCCTCTTCCAATTTAAAACCGTTACCTCGCTTACAAAAACGTTACTGTGGGTGCCTTAGCCTTCAACCTCTCCCATTTCTCCCCAACAACTGACCACCTCTCTTCTCCAAGGGAGCTTTCCCAGACCCTGGCTCTGGCATCCCGCGAGCTGCTGTTAATGAATCAGTTCTGCATGAATCATTTCCCATGTGCAGGCTGAGGATTTCATCACAGAGCAGATTCTCACAGACTTTTTTTCTCCCCTCCTTGGTCCCCGATGACAAAGAACTACCTCCCCTACCAAAACCAGCCTCGAAGTTTCCACAAGGAGTTAACCCAAGGTGTGTGCCCTGGGAGAGAGGTGAAAAGGGTAGTGGAAGAAGCCTGTGTTAATTTTACAACCCCGACTTCCTTAATTATGAGTCACCAGCAAGGCAGGAGAAATCCAGCTTAAAAAAGTAAACCTAAAAGAGTGTGATGTCTTAGGGGAACGCTGCAGATTTAAGACGAAACGCCTCATTAAAAGCCCACAGAAGTTAATATTTTACAGTCTCTTATGTCTGTAATTACTGGTGAAATCTGAGACTCTGCAAGAGATCATGCGTATTTGGAGGAACAACTTTGTAAACTTCTCTGTCTCATAATCAGGTTTTACGACAGATCTGAGGAGGGCGAGGGCAGAGAGGAGGTGGCGTTACAGGCTTTGGGTGCCTTAGAACCAGCCCTCCAGACTAAAACTACTCAATAGGAGGATTATTTGTATCAAAGAGGTGGGAAATGCCTAACATACTTTTTTTTGGTTTCCCTACAACCAAGAACTCTTCGCAGTAAAAAAGGAAGCTGTGTACGAGGTCTACCTTATAGTTTCCTTTCTTCTAGTAAATCTACAGATGGGTTGAAAAGGGTTTTTTTCAGCCCAATAGCGCAGCAGATGTGCCACGGGAAGAGAAAGTCACTCTCTCTGCCATCCCCTCCAGCCAAGATTAATTATCTTATACAAGGAAGAGTTCTGCTTTCCTAAATTACAGAGTAGGTTAAATAAAAAACATCCTGAAAAACTTTAAGAAAAGGTGGGGGGGAGAGTATTTTGCCTCTGCTGCAAGGCACAAGGACTTGTGCCAAGTCTTCTTGGCACAAGACTTCTACGTATTTTTGCACCTTCTATCAGGATGCACCGTTTTCCCCATCGAGATCTGCTCTTTCTATTCTGCTATCTTTTATCTGCTATCTTTTGGAAGGAAAGCAGCACTAAGACAAGGGCAGATGTTTTCCCTCTCTCCTTCACCCTCCCCTGTCCTAAATGGCACCAGCTCGGCACTGGTGAGATGACTGGGAGCGAGGATGTATAATTTCAATGCTTAACTCTGACTAAGGCAGGATGTGTGGGAGAGCAGCACAGAGGTATGAATAACAAACAGCTCTAGAAAGCACGTACCAGTATCACGCTAAGTCACTCTTATCATCCAAACAGGATCTCAAGCCCGTGCGTGCGCAGTACCTTTCCTGTAAAGGTTTTATTATTACGGTCGCTCGGATGGAAATCCAGCTGCTACGACATGAGAAGGAGCAGGAAAAAGCAAGCGGCCGAAATCAACACAAACAAATACTTTCTTTTCATGTAAATGTCAGTAGTAATAAAAACTGGAAGCAAGAANAAAAAAAAAAAAAAAAAAAGGCAACAACCCACAACACAACGCAAAAACAAGTCACCCTTCAACCACTGCAGGAGACGGACCTCTTCCCAAAAGAGATGTTTTTCAGAAGTTTTCCATGAGGTGTCCAGCACGAACAGCTGAAAATATCAACTGCGTCAAAACTCGCATTTAAGTAACAGAGAGACACTTCAAGGAGCTTTCCTGTTGTCATCTACCCCTTCCCTCTCTCCAAACTAACAGGAATGTCCCGTACCGGGAACCTCACTGGATAAAGGCTTAAACGAGCAGCAGCTCACCAAGAGCAGGGGAACAAGGAGGGAAAGCAGCCTTGCAGGTAAATATTAGCTTGTGCTTGAAAAAGCCAGAGTACATTTTAAAGGTGCTTTTGATTTTGACGCCAACCTGGCACGGTCCTCTGCCGACCATCGGCAGGGCAAGGTGACGCAGGGGGAAGGAGAACTTGGTGTCTTTGGCAGCTGGTCCGGAGACACTGGCGGTCATTATCAGCCGAATTACGAAAAATGATGAGCAGAATTCCAGAAACAAGGGATGTTTTTCTTCCTCCTTTTCTTTTTGGCCCCTCTTGACCAGTGCCTTCAATGCCAGCCACGCCGGAGCCTGGCTGGACTGGTGCATGTGGGTTTGGCACTCACCAACTGCGCAAGGAACCGTGTTTGGGAGCACAACTCTCCCTTCTTTGCTCCCATCCTGTAACCACATCAGCCTCTCTTTCCCAGGCCTCCCATCTGGCAACCTCCACCAGTACTGGCCTGAGCAGTAACACTACATAAGGGCTGGAAGCTCTTTAAAGCCCCAGGAGAAATCCCTCCTGGCCTGCAGGAGATGACTGGCATCCCTCTGCTCTGACCCGAAGGGGGAATCCACAGAAGACAAAACAGTTCTTCAAATCCTAAAGCATTTGTAAAACCATACAAGCGCAGAAATAGACCTGTCCATTTTTGCGCTACAGCCAAGACAAGAGTAACACTAACATGTTTCTCAACAGCTCACAGCAACACTGCAGCACTTCCACGGTCAACGTGAGCACCACCACCGCCACCACGCACCCCAGATCAAAGCTTGAGGGAAACTTTAGAAGCAAACCATAACAACTGCTCGAGGTGCAATGCAGACAGGAGACCCAGGAACACCACCCAGCTCCTCTAAAACAACACGGTGAGGCATGTGGAGGTAAGAGTCAATTCTGGCCTTCTTTTTATGTCTCCTGTTTAGCAGCATAATGAGCTTGCTGGGTCTCCGGGTCAGCAGTGACTCAGAGGACCAGAGGGCCTTCCAGTGAATCACCCGCACATTTTTAAGCGCCCTCCAGGTTGTGTTGATTGGGAGATGTCTCACTACCTACACCTTCCCTAAATACTTCCCGGGCTGCCCAAGGCATGAGTGAGAGCACGCGAGCAAGGAAGGGAATCCTCCCGGAGCATCTGAATGCTACCAAAAGGAATACATCTGTTCCCCACGCCGACCTCACAGCACCACTCCTACAGCATATAAACGTGGACACGAGCTACACAAAGATAGGGAAACAATGGGATAAGTCACAAATATTTGATTTCACAAGTCAAGACGGTTTTCTTTCCCCTCCCCTCGTGACTAAGCCTTTGGTCCACACACCCACTCCATCCTCAAAAAACAACTCCGTGAAACCAATTTGATTGCTCTAAAATACACACAGGCAATGACCAATCATACCTCCTCCTCCCAGCACTAAGTCTATTTACTAAGAGTCTGCACCAACTGTCTGCTTTGTACGTAATGGGATCCACCTCCTTCTCTCAGAGGGACATTAAACTCCCAAGTCCAACTCCTCTCCATTGCCCATACACCATTCCCAACCCCCTGAATCTGCAGATAATCGCCCGGATAAATTTTCTGAAATCACTCCAAGCTGCTTCCAGGGAAAGGATGCTGCAATGCCCATCGTGCCATGGACCAAAACTGTTCCCAAACCAGCGCTCCAAAGTATGGCACGGAAGAGAGAGGGGTATGCTGTGCCACAGGGTCCCTGCCCTTCACTTGCAGGGGGCACTGGCAGCACTCCCTACCTCCCATTCGTACCCCCAAAGCAAACAAAGGTCTACCCATTCTTTTTACTTCTAGCAGCAAAACCAACTTGCCTGCCCTTATGTCATCCCAGCTAATCTCTTCCTTCTCTCTGGCACACGGGATAAATATCTTGTTCCTCCAACCCATCAGAAAACACTGCTGCTAAAATTATCCTTCTGACCCATCAATCACACCCCTCTCTTAATCTGTCCGGTATCTTCTATAAGGTATTAAATTCAAACAGCCTAGAGACTTGTCCTCAAAGCACTCCAGCCCTCTTTATATCCCGTATCCGAGAGCTCATCCCAACTCCAGCTTCCCTCCTCCTCCCCAATTCCTTGCCCAGACTGGACATCCCACCTACACCCTCCCGTCTCCTTGGCTTCTCTTTTGCTCTTCACTTCGTCCCTCTCCCCGAGGGTACAGAAAAACCTTCCAGCCCTGACGAGACGAAAGGATGATGCTTCACTGCCTCGTTTCTTTAGAAAGGCCAGTTAAACTGAGAGAACCGTAGAGCATCGACACGATGCGAGCAGACAAAAAGGTTTACAGGGAGGAGGTGGTGCAAAAGAATATTAAAGTAATTAATATCGTTCATGGTTACAGTTTTCTCTAGATATTCCCATGAGTGCTGTCTTGCATCTTTCAGACTGCCAACTATTCAGTACAGGGACAGGCTGTATTTTTTTTCCCCCCTTCTAAAGCAATAAGCACATTCTTGGCAGCTAAATTATTAATAAGGAACAAATGGTAATTGATTTATAGATGAGCCTGAAAGAGAGGATTTGTCTTCTTCAGTCATCTAAGTCATCGTGCCCACGCGGCTTCGTTCCTGGTTCCGTCCCCACCAAAATCTCAGTCTCCCACTCAGACCAGTAACGCAGCAGACCCAGCTCCAAATTCACTGTGTTTATGTGACCTCTTTACCTCCCTTGCATCCGACCACTGACCAGATATTGCAAAAGAGAAACAAAGCATTTATTGTTCTTTCTGCCGCTCTTTCTTCTCAGCCGGCAAGAAAAAGCTTAACTGGCCAAGTTCTTCAGATTTTATTTTTATCCATTGTAAGCTCGTTAAAAAAATATATAAAAATACTCAAGGAAAAGATGAGTTTTGCATTCGGGCTTCGAATGTGCTGAGCTCGGGGAATTAGCTCTCTCCCTGCTGGTGGAAAGTTCCACAGTTCTGGCCCAGCTCTCCACACCAGAAGGATCTCTCCTCCTCCTCCCAAGGCAACATTCTCCCCTTTCAGCTCCAATTCTTGCACGAACTACCTTTGCTCCTGCTTCGCTGAACGAACCACAGATCCCCGGGTAGGTCTTCCCCCTGCCACCAATATGGGTTTACTCGTGAGACAAGCTCGAGCAGCAGCCCCCAGGAGCAGCCCCTCCACAGGCCGTTATGTCTATTATAATTAACAGCACCACACACGCACATCCTATTGCTTTCACAACACCCTCCACAATTTGTTTGGCACGAAGAGCCGATCAGCAGCCAGCCTGCCACAACCTCAACCTTCTTCAGGCGGGGAGCCGTGGCTTTATTGAAAGCAACACCAAGTTTGTTTGGAGAAACATTATGGAGATGAGATGTAAAACACAGCCCTTGCTGCTTAAAACGCTGGCAGGATCCCAAGCGATGGGAACTCTTACACCAGGCAAAACCAGACCTTCAAAGGCTTGTAGGCAAATACACTGTCACTGAATATTTTGTCATGGAAGCAAGAGCCTAAAAATATAACAGGAGCAGATAATGCACTGAGACAGGCCGGCGTACATCCTGGCTTTACTCTGTAAACACCACAATGCGAACTGGCACCATTGTGCAAATCAGGCCACCCATACCAAAAGTAGGACAGTATGTTTGTAATAAACCACAGCCTCCATCCCAGAGCCGCTGCCCTCCTCGTCTCAATTAGGAGAACACGAAATCTGATGGGAGCTCGGCTTGGGCTGCCTCCGCTCGCCTGCTGGGGGCCTCCAGATAGAATCATGGAATTGCCCAGCTTGGAAGGGACCTTTCAGATCATCCACTCCAACCATCAACCCAACACCGACAAAACCCACCCTCAGCACCACGTCTGCCCGGCTTTTAAATCCCTCCAGGGATGGTGACTTCACCACTGCCCTGGGCAGCCTCCGCCAAGGCTTCACAATCCTTTCCATAAAGAAATTTTTCCCCAAATCCATCCTGAACCTCCCCTGGTGCAGCTTGAGGCCGTTTCCTCTTGTCATATCACCTGTTCCTTGGGAGAAAGAGCCCTATCCTCCCTGGCTACATCCTCCTTTCAGGGAGTTGGAGAGGGCGAGAAGGTCTCCCCTCAGCCTCTTCTTCTCCAGGATGAAAACTCTCAGCTACCTCAGCCGCTCCTCACGAGGCTTACTCTCCACTCTCCAGACCCCTCACCAGCTCTGTTGCCCTTCTCTGGACATGCTCCAGCCCCTCAATGTCTCTCCTGTTGTGAGGGACCCAAACGAGATGGGCTGACTCGGCGCAGCACGGCTCCTCCCAGCTGACTGTGGGTTTCGTGTCTCCTTCTCTGCAACCGAAGGGCTGTTTCCATCTCCTTTCTCTACACAGAAATCAAAGAACAAACAGAAGCGCCCCAGGGTAACCAGAAGACATTATATTCCGCATTCCTTCTTCCCATTTGCAAAATTTGGGCTTGAAGGAGAAAACATTTTGTTTAACAGAAAGGAGAGAATGGCAAAAGCCATTCCAGATTGAAAAAAGGAAAGGGAAGCAGTGGGGGCACACTTCTCCATCAGAGGAAACTAAGATTATTTTCTTGTTCTAGCAGATGGAGTTTAGCTAGATTTGGGTGAATGAAATCCAAAATTCTCAAAACTTTAAGATACCTTTCAGGTCTTATGTTCTTGTCAAAATCATCCCTGTTGGGATGATTTTGACAAGATCCTGTCTGGATGCTTCTCTGTAAAATACAGGTGATAGGTACCTCTACAAGAGTACTTAAGGACACTGGGAACTTTAAAAAGCATCCACTGCCGTTATGCGTAACAGTCCCTAAAACAAAAAGACCATCAACGATCCTTGAGTATAACAATACACACCATCCTTCAGACAGTCTAATCATTTCCCAGAACCTCCAATGTGCCCAGAGCTATGTAAAGTCAAGTTCTAAGGCGTAAAAAAGGGTATTCAGAAAGACAAACAAAAACAGGTTCCCAAAACCTGCAAGGTTAGTTACCTTCCAGGAAGGGAGTGAGCAGAGCCCTCCAGCTGAATTTGCACATGGAATGAATTCAGTAAATTCCATTCCAGGCCTCTAGATGACCGGCTTTGGAGGATGCTAATTGCTTTATGGTAGCACTCGCTAATCCCACCCGCTAAACCCCAATCAAATATCAAGGCTAATACACACCCAGCATAAAAGAGAAAGTCCCCGAGCCAAAGAGAAGGTGATTTCCATTTACAACAGGATGCAATAGGTAAATGCAACAGACAAACGGGGAAGGAGCAGCTATCACAGGAACAGTCACTATACACCACACGTGGGAAGTGGCTGCGCGGGGAAAAGAATCTAAAAAGCATCCCGACCACGTTCTTCTGCCAGCGATTAATCAGATCTTACTTTCAAAACGCGTGTGCTAAAGTCCAGGTGGGCAAATCTGGGAAGAAAAGAAGGGAAAAGACACGCACGGAAGCAAAACTATAAGTTTTTTTCTGAAAAATCACGGAGTGACATCAGGAAGAGGAGGCCATGGGGAATATGTTTACCAGTAGAAGCACAGAGCACCAGCCCCTCTTGCTTTCCTCCGCAGATCAGCCTTGATAAATTATCATGACTCTCGCAGGGATTTTGAAAATCTGTTTTTTATTATTACTCCTATTTTTAAGGAAGATAAGGTTGTCTCCGCTTTTGAAACTTCAACAGGGGCCACATACTCCCACACAGAAGAATTTTACTGCTAGAAAAGCTCTGGCTCCTCAGCCAGCTACTGCCGAGCAGCTCTGCCGCAATAAAAAAGAGGCACCAAGACTCTGCAACGTCCCTGCAGAGAAGACCAAAAACCTTAACTTAGAAATTATTTGCCCCCAGAAGGCGCTGAGGGCTGAGCGGTACATGCCTGTGGACCACAGGGCACACACGTGTGCTTGGACAAAAACCTCTGGCAGGAGGAGCGGGAGGGATGGATGCGGCCGCGGGGGCAGAACCAGCACCCGAGGCTCCGCAGGGCTGTAAATAAACACAGTTTACATGGGAATAATTGGATGGTTGGAAGGCATTTTTGCTTCTCGACACACAGCAATAATACGGAAACTGCACCAAAAAAAAAATTAATAAAAGGTGGCATCACATTTTCTTGAGCCAAATCCTTCAGATGTTTTAAAATATATATATATAGTATAGGCACCTGGAGNNNNACCTAGGTGATTCTGTGATTCTAATAAAGAGATATATATATTAATAATATATATATTATAATAATAATATATATGTGTGTATATATATGTATATATATATAATAATAAAGACTGGAGAAGGGCCAGGGTGCACCCCTGCAGCAGGGGAATCCTTGCAGGACCAAGGCTGTGGCTGATGCATTCCTGTGAAATAAGCCAAGGTGCATCCGGTGGCTGCTGCCAGGTGTCGGATCGGCAAAAGCATTCCCTTCTAATGGCTTCTTAATTGTTTTCTGACAGCCACAGCACGTTCTCCGGAGGGCTGTGAAGGCAGGAATTTGGAAGACAAGAGTGGCATTTGTCAGGAACGGGAGCAGAGGAAACCCACCACCTGGTTCCCGTCCGCACCTCGGCCCCTTCTCACCTACTGATGTGTTTAGAAAGCTCCAAAGTGTGGTCCCCAGCCATCAGTTCCTCATTACCCAGGCTGGCACTCCAGGAACGCCCCACCAACGCCACGTTTAAGCATTTGCTAGACTTCATGCAGCAGCTCCATTAATTTAACCGCTTAAATCTCAGCATATACTTAAGAGGACACTGCAGAAAGGAGATGGGTTGAGGAAGCCCTTAAATGCTTTACTCAGTTAGGATGAAAGAGAATTAGGATGAAAGATGAAATCTCAAAACACTGCAGTTATCTCAGATAATTGTTAAAAAAAAAATAAATACAGGCCTTCAATATTTTCCCTTGCAAGCACCTATTATTTCAACCCCAGCAGGCAACACTTGCCTAACGAACCTTGAGGCAACAACTATCTGTGCTTATTTAAAGACAATCCTCACCCCTCCTCTGTTCTAAACTCCTACCTGAATTAAAGCCAACATCTCCGGCGTTCTGCTTCCTGCTGTAAAGATCTGACAACTGTGGGCCTTGTCTGCGAGAAGAGGAAAACCAACGCGGAATATCGTGTGTCATTTCCTTTCCATCGCAGGCAAACCTGGGAGAAGCCACAGGGACGAGGGTAAAGGCACTCACCCGCCTTTTACAGAAGCTTTCCTGCACAATAAATTAAGAAGGGCGGGCCTTTACTCCGAGTGACTTTTCTGTAAAGCTCTATATTAATCAAATCCCTTGGGAACGAGTTCATTTGAATGTATTTAATTTTGCTTCGAGGCTGATACTAGCGCTGGTGCATTGCATCATCTTCACTAGAACAGTAATTCCTTTTAAGTTTCTTTTTAGTAGCTGCCTCAGACATGCCTTAGATAATTTTGTTGGCCAACTGAGGACTAATGCAAGACATATTCTGTGAATAAATGCATTTCCAGAGCCTCGGTCTCAGAAGGTGATTTTGCAAATGGCCAAGGAGAAGTGCCTGCTTTGAAGTGTTCCTGGAATCGGTTACAGTTGCTTAAACTGCTGATCAAATTCTACCAAAAAAGGCTTAGAGAAACCTTACTTCAGACTAGGTTTATCTTTCCTATAAATGCAAGCTACTGCCTTAAAACCAGAACTTTCCCCTATGAAATACGCACTTTCACAGCTTCAGAGTATTTAACAGAGGTGCTTAAAGTCAACATTTCATTTTCTTTCTTGGAACAGCTGAAAAAATTTAAAGCCAAACTTCACTGAATGGAAAAGGTAACTTCAAAAGTCTTTCCCCTTAAAATAAATGATGAATTTACACCAGCCTTCGGGAAGGAGCCGGTCTGTTACTCCTAACCATGCAGGGTTCACATCGCTCCAGCCTACTCTGCTCCGTAAAGGGAAGGAAAATCGTTACCAAAGGTCTATGGTAGAAGAAACTGAGGCTGATCGTGCTCTGTGGGAAATTCTGGGTGCTCAACAAGCCCCTGTGAGGCCACCTCTTCTCATGCTTCAGCAGATTTAATTTGCAGACCTATTTAAACAATCCTGACCCGAGTTTTCCCAAACCTGCCTGGATTCGTAATTCAGCTTCGCTGGTGACACCCCAGAGCCTGCTCTGCCCAAAATTCGATGCGGCAGCCTGCGGGAACCACACAAGGTTATTTCTATCGTATCATTCTAAAAAGGCTCTGCCTGGTATTCTGGGCAGGGAACAGAGGACCGGCAACTGCTACATAGGAGGACTCATTCTCGTTCTTCTCTAAGATTATTTTCTTCTACTTGGTATTTGTCACAACACAAAACCACTTCGACTGACATTTCACGCAGAATGTTTACAAGACACGTGGGCGAATTTAGCCATATATATATTTTTTTAAACTTGATTCCTTTCCCTTCCATCACACGGAGGGCGAGTTCCTCCGTACACAAGGTTCCCATCACAGCCCAAACGCCAGCATTTTCCACAGGCGCTACTGCTCAAGCACGGCACACCTGGCAGGTCTCAGTGCACCTGGAGCCATGGCATCTACCTCCCAGCGCTGCTCTACGTCCTATGTGAGGAGAACATGCACCTGAAAAACACACCAAGGGAAAAATACACTGAAGAGCCCATGGACAAGGCAAATCCCAAGTGCCTTCCTTACTTTCAATCTGTAGAATTTTTCAGCGAAAGCACACGATGGTGCTGCCAACTTGCTCTTGCCGGAACATTTTGTTTTAAAAGGCTGGTTTACAACAAGGCTGGATTTCTTCTTGTCAGGATGGCAGGAATCCTCGAGACGCCCTTCCTGAAAAGTGTCAGTGTTGCATAAAATGGGCTTCAAGAAGGAAGGGAGATTTTTTTCGAACCTCTCCTTAGCAAAACGCTGCCTGGGCTCTTTCCAGTCGGTGGTGCAAGAGCGATGCCGTCGCTCCGTCTCAGATGCCGTTATTCCCTGGGCACATCCCTCTCTGCTGCTCTCATCTTGCTGTGGTTTTCCTTAACATTATGCTTTTATAGGAGACTTTTGCAACAAGTTTGAGGGAAATGACATCACCAGCCCTCAGTTCAACCACCTCAATACAGAAAGCTGCCTTCAAAGCTTTTAAAAACACATTTTCGGTGGATCTTTAGCATTAAAAAAAAGAAACCCACACCCCAAACCCACCACACTTGTGCATCCAAGCCTACAAAGTCACATAAAGAACTTCCAATTCAAACACCTGAACACTGATACATATTCATTCCCTGTGCTGCTAATTAACCACAAGCTGATTTCCTTCAGCGGTGTGTTGACTTTAGCAGCGTGGTTGTCCAGAATCCACCTTCCAGAGGACAGCAATAATCAGGCTTCATAAAACAAACAGCTACGTTCACCTCTACACCGAAAAACAAACCAAACCAAATCCCCCTTAAATCGGTGTTTTGGCTTCTATCAAGAGCACAAAAGGTACCAGGCTCTGGTCAGACCTGGAAGTCTCCACTTAGAAAGGAAATATTTCTCAAGAAACAACCATTTTTGCCTCTTAGTAAATGAATTAGACCAAGAGTGACACGATACAGCAGAGGCGAAGTTAAATACTCGGTTGTCCAACCTCTAATTCCCCATCTCCAGTATGCTCAACACCAGCAAGATGAATGGATACTGGGGAACCTCATGGGCAACCAGG
This sequence comes from Pedionomus torquatus, assembly GCA_013398155.1. Lineage (NCBI taxonomy): Eukaryota > Metazoa > Chordata > Aves > Charadriiformes > Pedionomidae > Pedionomus > Pedionomus torquatus. The sequence continues at coordinate 210,789 of VZRU01013574.1, read as the reverse complement.
AGAGAGAAAGGGTTCAGCAGCAGCTTGAGAAAAAAAAATAAATATGGCAGCAGGTCACAATTTGAAGAAGCTGCCCAGGTGGGTGCTGTGTGATGGGCAGGAGGGCTCAGCTCCGCGGCTGCTGGCATTGTGGCACCAGTTTTACCTTCCCACCAGCGCCTGGCATTCTCCTCCCTTGTGCTAATTATAGCTTGAACCACAAGTTTTTTGGAATAATTCATCCTTAAAGCCAAAAAGTTTAAGCTGTGTTTAGTGAGGGACTTTAAACACCAGTAATAAACAACCGGCACCTACTTTATAGGGCTGTATTCTGAGCGCTGACCGTCAGCTTTACAGAGGTGCCTTAGGAAAGCACTGGATGTGGGCTGCAGAACACAGAGCCTTCCCAGCACAGCCACCACAGTGTCTAAGGGGAAATTAGCATCCATCCAGCTGTGCCACTTCAGGAGATACCTTAATACTTTGTATTCTTTATTTCTGCAGCAAACAGGCACTCTCCCCGCCCCAGGACACTCCTGAACACGGTCACCTTACCGAAAAGCTGGTCTGCTGAGGCACATCTGCGATGGTATGAAACACAGCACCACAAATCCCGTCCACGTTAGGAACCAGTTTCGGTTTTATGTCAGCTTTTTCTATGAACAAAGCAGTCCATCCCCTCCCGTGTCTCACCGAAGCAGGGATCTGTTTTGTTATTCCCCAAGAAAAGGCAGGAAAGGAGAAGGGGGAATACGTGAGGCAACTTGCGAGAGTGCCTTACCTTGTGACAGAAATCCAGCTCAAGCAAGACTACTGGTGAAAAAAAAGTTACCCTCAAAAGAAAGCACAGCTATGAGAAAGGGCAAGCAGAGAAGAGGACTGTGGCTACTGCCCTGAAGAGCTGAGAAGTCCAGAAAGGGTACCTGAGGGCTCCGTTGGCTGCATTTCAGGCACGGCAGTGCTGGTGGGCAACTCGGTTCCCCTTCCTGGCTGCGGTCACGTAGCAGGCGCAGGTTACAAGCAGTCACACTTTGGTGCTTGCCTGCTACCGTGGCACCCGTCTTCCCTTGCAGCACTGGGGCAAAACCCGAGGGCTGCACCAATTATCTTTACTCATTAATAAAAGGATGCTGCAATTCAGCCTTTGCACCATACTCTATCACCAAGCACATTACTCAGGATGCTGAAACTCTATTCGATCTTCAAGAGCACTAAGTTTTCCCTCCTTGCGTGATTACACTGCAAATTGTTTAGGATAACCTGAAAAACATAACTGTATTTTCTATGTGGCTACACAATCACATGGTCCCCGTTACCACAGGATCCAAGCCCAATAAGAATTATTTTCTCCGTTTCAAAGAGAGGAAGCCGAGGCAAAGACAGACAGACTGAGCCGAAGTTATGGTGGGACCAGGAGTACAAGTCCAGCGCCTCTCTGTGAGGCTTAATGTTTGATGCCATTTCTGTACCGCAGATGCACGCAAACACTCTTTGCAGAAAGGAACTGCAACAAGAAATAATAAATTTTATCTTATATCCCATGCTGGCAAGACAGGAAATTCCTTCTAATAATTTAGAACAGCGAAGAGTAAAATTTAATATATATATATAGCCCATATATACATATATATATATATGGGCTATATATATATATTAAATTTTACTCTTCGCTGTAAAATTTAATATATATATATAGCCCATATATATAAATATGTATATATGGGCTATATATATATATNCTTTGGATGAGGCCAGCGGTGGCTGCGTACGAATTCGCTTGGTAGAACTTGGAAAAAATAATGAAGCATCTCACAGTGCCAGAGCTTACGTGTCATTCCCACGTTGCCTCCCTTGGTGGTGAATTCTGTGGATTGAACTTTACCGATCAGCCTCTCCGGGTCTCTCCCAGGTCACCATAAAAATGAAATACTGACATTCCCCACCACCCCCCCTTGCAAATTATAACGACTCTGTCTCATCTATGTGGTTCTGTATAATCAAATACATTTTGAATGAGTATGGAGTGAATCTACACACGGGTGGCCTTTTATTAATTGGTTGTTATTTTTAAAAAAATTTTTTTTGAGTTTTACTTGTGGGAATTCCATTTGCTGAGTCTGCGCGGGAGGCCTCTGGCATGACTCAGAAGAGAAGAGCTTCACTGGAGCATCTCCAAAAAAGCACATACAAACCCAGATTCAAGTGCCCACATCGCAGACTTCACGCTTCACCAGAAAACCTTCCCCCTCACGCTGAGCAGAAGTCACCCTCTAAGGAATCAATAAACTACACGTGTGAAGTACACCCAGAGTGAAACCACGGGGGTTTGACAACCCACTCCAAATGGCATCCCTGGGGGTTTGCAAGACCAGGCTGGATGGGGCTTGGAGTAACCTGGTCAGTTGGGAGGTGTTGCTGCCCAGGGCAGGGAGTGGGACTGGATGGTCTTTGAGGTCCCTACAACCCCAAACCGTTCTGTGATTCTAGGATTCTTTACTGAACTTGAGAGGTCCATAGATCTGCACGGCCAAGATTAGAGTGGATAAACTAGGAAAAGACCTCTACTCACCAACCTTTTTGCACCCCCTGAGCAGAGTTGTTCACTCAAAGGCTGTATGTATGATGGGACCAAGGGGAACCAGGTTTTTGCTGCAGAGCTCAGTCTCCAACGCAGCCATGGCAAGGATCCCGCTGGCAGACGGGGAGGCTCTGCTGGGCTTTCGCTCACCACGGCTTCCCCGCTGAGAGCAGGGGATCTTCTGGGGACTTCCCTCCTCTCACATTTGGTTGCTCTCAACTACTCAACCACAACATCAGGGGGCCGTAAGAGCAGCTTGGCCCTACTTTTGCACACCGCATTACTCATCTGCAAACTCCAACCCAGGCTTCAAACACCTCTACATCTTCTGGGCTGCTCTGGGATTTGGGGTTTTTTGGCCAGCCAAGCACACGAAGCTGTACACAGAACTGCCATCCTTTCTCTAAAAAGTATTTGGCTGTAATACCCCATCTTTTAAGAGCGTTAGCGAGAAACCCTCCTATGGATTCTTGTGAAAACCAAAATATACACTGGAAGCGACAGGAGATACCAAAAGCTGAAGGCATCTTGCCAAGGGCTTGAAGGAGCTGTGTAACAACCTGCAGATTCACGGCACAAGCTGTGCCACCACGTCACAGTGAAAACATCTACACGTGATGGTTCTGTCTGCGGGGCCAACACACCGTACCTTCAAAGTGAAGTGGAAAGGTAGAGAGGCAGAGGGAAATGGAACCACATAGACTTATCCCTGTCATGGGCAGGGGGGAATGTCACCCTGAGCGCCTGGCACACTGTGGTAGGAAAGGGAGGTGGGCTGTGGGCTCACTGGTGAGGAACAAAACTAGCCAAGAGAGAAAAACTGGAGATGAGCATCCAGGGGAAATGGAAAAAAAACAGTGACAGAGAACTGCAGAGAGCTCCAGAGTGGAAACCATTACAGTAGGAAGGAAGGAAGGGGACGTGAGGCTTTTGGTCTGATGGGCAGAACAAGGAGTGCATCAAACCCTCCGGAGTCGAGCTGCCAGCACAGAGAACGGGCTCTGCTGGGGAGGCACCACCTTGGCTTTAGAGCTCCATGGTGAACACAGCAAAGAAGGCAGACCGAGCTCCTCGTGTTAGCTCTAACAGCCTCATCCCATTATGCTGCTGTAAAACTGAAGGCACAGCATAAAGTTAATCTCTCCTTTGCAGGAATAGTTTATTGCAGTAGGTTGGGAAGGAGGCAGCTGGCACACGTCTCTCCTGCAGGTTGCCAAGGCACAAGCAAACACTCCAACCTCTGATTAAAAGCTCCTCTGGAAGCCAAAAGTGAAACAGTGGTGACACCTGTGAGAAAGGCAGCGCTATTTAACTCCAGAATTTCCCCAGTTTGGTTAAGTGTTACGTTTCTTGACAGTATTTCAAGTGCAAGGCCAAAAAGATACCAACATCTATAACAAAACTCCAAACCAGCAAAAAAACCCATCCCACGCTAAGAAAGGTCCCTGCACAGAAATGCATACAAAACCCAAGATAGCTGTTAGCACAACAAGAAAAAAACCAAAACCAAACACCAAAAGAGAAAAACAGCCAGGGAGCTCCAGCAGAAAAAGTGTAATGGTTTTTAATAAGGAGTGTCTATCAAGTGAAGTGATTTACAACTTAGAAGTCTCCAAGGGCAAATTGTTTAGAGGAACATCAGTGTATTAATCTCAAAGGGAAGACATTTTACTCATTTACCTTCTCTAGGAAAAAAACAAAACAAAACAGAAAACCAGTACATTTAAGGAGATTTCTACTTTTCTGACAATGTTGTATAACTAAACACATTTATAATCATTCGATAGCTTGGTCGTATTAATTTGCAGTTTTAAATTCTTTCTTTTTTAATGTTGTACGAACTACACAGGGAACAATTTCAAGTTTAAACAGGGTGCCACTGACCTTCCTCTTCCTGCCCTGGTAAAGACTCTAAAAATTGGATACTATTACAGAGAAGCTGTTGCAATTCCGAGGCACATCAGGGTCAGCTCAAGTTCAGTTTTCCCTTTGAACTTTCTTGCCTCTATGGGCTACAGTCAAATCCTCAGTGTTATTTTAACATGCTTTTTAAAGTTTAATTTCCTTTTTGTGGCTTTGCATTATTAACATTATTGACGTTAAAAGCGATAGGCAGTCCCCTTTTCATCTTTCAGAAGGCACGGAAATATTTGCGGATTCCGTCCTCCCCCCTCCATTAATTAAAAACTTGCCTCTTCAGTCGCGGCGCGAGGCCTCCGCCGCCCGGGAGTCAACAGGAGAAATCCTTTTTCCTTGAGTGGAACCAGGATTTCTATAATCCACCCTTCCCAAGAAGGGCTTTGCAGTTTAGCAGAGCAAGAAGCCAGCATTCAGCCTCATCAAGAGTGTTTGAAATCAGTTTCTTTCGGGTCCCGCGCCTCGGCGCTCAACGCCGGGTAATTTAAAATAACCAAGGCAAAGAAGAGCTTTAAACCAGTCTCAACGTTCACCCCAAACCAGACTAGCAAAGTTTTCAAAGCAAGTGTTTTGAAAATCAACACCATCTCTACCCACCTAAACCACTCCATCACCTCCCGGGAGCTGCTGTAACGATGTAGGGGGTTTGAGCCTTCTCCCCCCCCGCCAATAAAAGCACGGTCCATTATCGGATTCTACACCCTGGGATCTGCCGTGAGGTGTCTCTTTTGGGGATGTGACACCTTAAGAGAGGCTCCTGCAGCTGGAAAATCCGGGTGCCCACCTGAGGACAGGACTAATACAGAGGAGTCTGAATATAGGGGATGCAGAAGGCGGTTTCTCAGGAGGTGTCGCAGCAGCTCATGCGCTGCCATTACCCTTCGTCAAACCTGGAGCACTCAAGCTCTGCTTTTTCAAAATCAGCAATAGCAGCAAATAAGCAATAAGCAAATAAAGCCTAACCTGTTCTTTTTTTTCAGGCAGAACTCCATCCTCATTCCTCTCAAGTAACCTGAAAAATCAGGTCAGCAAAGCACGACTCGAAGAGGGGCTGGTGAGCCTCCAGCACTCGGGGGGGAAATAAGAAATAAATATCAAGGTGCTTGGTCAGAGATACTTTTAAAAATGTAAAAACACAGCATTGGGTGTCTAATTTTGATCTAAAATAGAAAAAAAGAAAAAAGAAAAACCCAACCAAAACCAAACCACGACATAAATCCAATTAAGACCCTGGAAGCTTTTTCTGTAGCAGCCACTACTTGCCATAAGAAAGCAGGAACGATTCCTTTCACTCTGGAGCCCTGAAAAGTCACTTAAAACGGGAACAACTTCGCAAGGACAGTTTGATGACAGTTCTTCTGCGATGACAGGCCTCTAAAGGATATGCCAGTTACAATAAATATTTGCAAATTAGAGATCTGGCGTTAAGTTGAGAGCGCCAAAGGCTTAAAGATGTCACATAACATAAACGCAGCTCTGTTTAACTTTGCAGTTTCTGGAGCAGTGAAACCCCAGGGTTGTTTTCTCTTTTTCTTCACCCCCCCCTTCTTTCCCCCCCCCTCTCTCCCTTTTTTGATATGCCAAATCCATGACCAACACAAGAAACTTCTTTTGCTCTGCTCTGACTAACATTTATCATTTGTATATAAAGTAGCCATTATTCAACCAAATGTGAATTCAGCAAGTGCTTTAAAAAAAAAAAATAAAATAAAAAAATCAGCCACCCCCTAGCAAGAACCGCAAACCAAACAGCCGCCCACACCCCGGCTGGAGCATGTCTCTGCATTCCTGAGCGTTGAATAACAGGAGGCTCTTTGAATCCAGGCTGGGCTTTCTTACTGCTCCTCAAAGCCTTAAGA
>VZRU01013574.1:190142-204439 GCA_013398155.1 Pedionomus torquatus | reverse complement strand
CCCCCCCCTTCCTTTTCTTACTTATAAAAAAAGAATGAACGAACTAAGAAAATGACAGATTTCAAAAATGAAAAGAAATAGAGTAAAAAAGAACAAGTCCCTCAGCTGTGTCCCAAAATTGAAAGTAAGATGATGTCCGAGATGCAGCTCCCTGGGTGATTCTGTTTGAAAACGATGCCCAAGGTGATGGCATCCTCAGGCATCCTCCCTGATTCGGGCAGGAAAGCCAAACGTGAAACCAGAGCGAAAAGACCTACCCAGAACTTATTTCTTCACTCATGAAAAAAACCCACATTATTCTCAAGGGTATTCAAACCCCATCCAGGCTGGCTCTGGGCTGCTGCAGCAGGAGAAACCTCCATGTGCTGTGCCAGACTTGGGTCCCCTCCTTCTTCGGGAGGGACTGGGACCTGCCCTCCAGGTCCAGAGCAGTTTTCTTCCAGCACTGACCCCGTTTCTCACTGTTTTTGCCCCATCACCTACCCTAGTGAGGCCTCCTGGCTCTGCTGGATGTAACCGGCTCTAGGGAATGGGGGCAGCACGCACAGCTGTTCCGGGCTAAAACTGGAGAAATATCCTGGGAAAGGAATTGTGGCTCTGGCTAGAGAGCAGGGAAGGCTCACACAGCCTTCAGCAGCTGCAGAAGCAATTCTGGATGGTGGAACCACAAAAAGCGAAGGACCCCCCAGGAACCAGTCCTGGAGTAAAACCAGAAATATTCCCAAACGATGAAGTCACAGATAAACTGTTTGTGTTTAAAATCATTTCTTTACCTAACACGAAGCTCGGAGTCAGTTCTCAACTTCTATTTGCTCCATTTGGCTGCAAACCAGTCAAACCACCACTGAACCTGTGACAGGGATGGTGACAAAAGCCCCACCTCAGTGTCCTGTAAATGGAGATACTGTGCACAACCTTACCCTCCACGCTCCCCAGGGTTGAGGATGGAGCACCTGGTAGAGAAGTTTTCCAGCACACAACAGTAATTCCCAGATTCCCAGGAACTCCCGACCTGGGAGTTTGAAGATCTTCAGCAGGAAGCCAGATACCTGTCCTGAATTTAAGTCCTGCATTTTCCTTTTGTGCAGTGTTCATGTAACACTTCCATCCTATGGAACAGTCGTGGAGTAAAGCATCACCCTCCAAACTTCCCACGAAATGCACATCTATCTTATCTACCAGGCTGGGGAAGGGGTCTGGTGCTTCGGGTCTGCTGCTCCACTCGCTTCCTTCATGTCACGCCTTACACCTTGACTGGACTTTTCTAATTCTTTGAGGGGAAAAAAAAAAAAGACAGATTTAAAAATGGGATTGCCCTTTTGAGTAACTGAGTAACAAATGAGTAATTTTTTTTTGCTGTAGAAGGCAGTCAATCATCCTATGCTGTATCAAAGCGCCGAGACTTTTATTTCCTTTTGCTGGTGGTTTTGCCAAGATCTTTACGGGAAGGACTGGAAACTCCTCTGACGCATCACACACCAGCTACGATCCAAGGCAGGTACCCAAGTTGGTGAGCCAATACGATAAGCCTGTGTTGCTAAATCCATTGTTTCCCTGAAAAACCTTGAATCACATTCCGAGCTCCGTTGGCCAAGGGAACCGGATGCTCCTTTCTGCAAGACCTGTCACCACCACTCCCAAGGCAGCCAGAAATTGCTCGAGAGAAGCAAAGATTCCCCCAGGCTCTTCTGATGAGAACGTCTTGCCCACTCTCCTTCTCCTCTCGCCTTTGCGTGCCTGAATGTGAAGGCTCCAAGAAATCAGGACAATGTTATTTATAAATACCAAATCTTTGCCACTGTAAAGCCTAGGAATCTTTGTCCATCAAGAATTAGAGACCAGGTTTCAAAGCAACAAGTTATTTTCTTGCGGGGGGAAAAAAAAAAATCAGAAAAAATGTTTCGTTGTGTAACCGGATAAAAGAAAGAACTCTTGGTGGGTGAACTTAATGAAATGATTCCAAGTAAGTTCTACTCTCCCATTATCGACTGAGTATCTAGCACTTACCCTCATATAATGCTATCAACACAATCAATATCTCTCCAAGTAACTTCAGCTGCCAGCTAATTTACACTTCCATGGTTGCCATCTGCTTTTCAGCCCATTGTAACACAAGCTCTCAGCCCGGGATCTTTAACTAGCACGGTCAAAACAAAACTATTGAAAGACAGAAATTTTATCCATCTTCCCGACGGGTAAAGGAAGACATTTAATCCAATTATGGTTTCAACACTCTGTTTTTTTCAAGTTTTGTTCACACAGCCAGGAAACCATGTTACAGTATCTGTTTATTTAAATTCAGTGACTAACCCTGCACTTCAGAGAGAAATGAATGATGCTCATTGATGGCTTTGGTAAGTTAAGACGTGAGAATTCCAAATAAAAAAGGCTAAATGATCCTCATCTGCATGATCTCCTGAACGCTTCCTATCAAGCTAAACTTCATCTAACCTCATAGAAGAAAAATATCTCTAGCTTACATTAAAAGCAAGTGTCGCTCAGGGGGATTTCGTGATTCTTTTTTAGGAGGGTATTCAAAATATTATTTTGAAATGCGTGCTGGTGGTCTGCCATTAGAAATATTTTTTTCTTAAATCTGCATATTCTTTCCCTTTAAAACCAGTGCTGGTAAAATGCAGCAGTGAAATCCTGTGACACAAATAAACAGAATTAACTAAATGCTTAGACCTAACGCTTGAAGCACCTGGTAGGTGAGCAGTGACGGAATTTACTCCTGAACTGCTTCACAAAACTACAGTTACTGCAGCACGGGATGCTAATTCCAGATTGGATCAGAAAAGAAGGGAAGAGATCAGAGATTCAATAAACTGGATGACAAATGTTCAAACTGTACGAGCGGCCAGAAACAGAATCAGCATGATAATGCTGAACTCTGCAGCCAGGATTATACCCATGATGGAAACAATAGGACATATGGGCACAAGTAATATTCCTCTTTCTTTATAACGGCCTATTGTTGAAGAACAAAGCAAACCACATCCAAATGCATCTGGCATCAACATCTACTGTTTTGCAAGCTGATCCTGCTTTCAACCCCCCCCAAAACCTGACATGTGAGCATCCCATAAATTTTGCTACAGCCCACGATGAGTCTGGATGTTTTCTGGCAGAGGAATTTAAACACACACATTGTGCTGCCCACCCCAGGGCTACTCAACCAACAGCCAACTGGCCCCATCCTCACCACCCTCCTTCCCTTTCATGCGGCGCAGGGCACACACTTTCTCTAGGAAAGACGGTGGCTGGAAAGAGCCTGGTGCTACCACAAAGGCAATTCATCCCGTTAGCATCCTGTCCCCTGCTTAGATCTGAAGAGTGTCTGGGAAAGAGGGCAGCTGGGAGCTGGCTGAGTATCGCCCTGGAATGTGATGGGGCAGGCGGCTTGTAAACCACAACTTTTCCCTGCAGGGAACGGGCTGCCGACAGGAAACAGGCTCATGTGCTGTACGGAGAATTAATAGTAACGAATACGGTCCCACAAAGCACTGGAGCCACCACAAGCTACTGAAGGTGTGCACCCAGGAAATTCTGAGCTTCAGAAAGCATTTGAGATCTTCCTCCTTGTCCATGTACGACATCCCCGGGATTGTGCCCTCATTTCTGAGCAAGGGATCCTGAACAGAAACAAGACAAGCTTCCGATTTCCCCAGAGAAAGAGAAAATGACCAAACACACATAGAATCATGGAACGGTTAGAGTTGGAAGGGACCTCAAAGATCATCCAGTTCCAGCCCCCCTGCCCTGGGCAGGGACACCTCCCACCACACCAGGTTGCTCCAAGCCCCATCCAGCCTGGCCTTGAACCCCTCCAGGGATGGGGCAGCCACAGCTTCTCTGGACAACCTCTTCCAGTGCCTCACCACCCTCACAGCAAAGAAGTTCTTCCTAAGATCCAATCTAAATCTCCCTTCTTTTAGTTTAAAACCATTCCCCCTTGTCCTATCACTCTGCTTCCTGACCAAGAGTCCCTCTCCTGCTCTCCTGTAGGCTCCCTTCAGATACTGGCAGGGGGTATCATCACACTGCAAGTTTACCCAGGAACTGGCCTTGACAGTCCTCACCACTAAGACAAAAAACAGGGCCCAGTTAGCAGGAGCTGGGCACCAATTTCCATTTGTATGTGCTATTTTGAGCAGAAACAAGCCCAAAGGTATGCAACACGTCTCCTTTCTTCTCAGCCTGCATTTGAATGCTTGGTTCCCAGGGTGTAATTCTTGTCCAAGTATTGACTCCAGCTGAAAAAATGAAGTGGAAATTAATCACGTTGCCATTTCAAACAGCGTTTCTCCAGGTGTCCAGGCAGAGCTTGAAGATTTTCTACATTTCTTCACACTTTCCAGCCTGGTCAAAGCCACAGGCTGAGGTAGGTCTAGCCAGTCCAGAGAGGTTCATTGCACGTGCACAACCAAACCGCAAAGGTGAGTGGCACATCTGGCACTTTGGAGAAGCATCTCAGCTCCCACACGTTCTCTAGAGTCAATTCACAGCCCAACAGAATGGGTCCAACATCTCGCCAAAACTGCAAGCTTGCTCCCTGGGTGTGTGTAATACTAGAGATGCTCACGTGTACCTGCCTGAGACATCCAACAACCTTAAGCTTTGCTGATGGAGTTTGCATCACAACAATTAATAACGCCGCTCTACGTTGGGAGACTGTCTGTGCAATAAATAAATAAGCAAGCTAAATAAATAAATAAGCTTCTACTATTAATCAATAGTAGATTTCTGACAATTTTTACCCCAATTTTCTTCTGACAATTTTTACCCCAATTTATAATCCCATCAACTGTGATTCTTTTCCAAGTTCATTCTGCACTGGAGCAAAACCAAGAATAAAGCAAAGCAAAAAAAAATTCTACAAAATGGCAATCATCCTTCATCACACAGCTCAGTGGTAAGAGTCCTTATTCTCTAAGCTGGTAACACTGGAAAGGTGTTTTATGAAAACTGAAGTTTTCATAAAAACTAAAGAAAAAACAGCCACAGGAAGCTTCTTTTGGACCTCAGAACCCTTCAGGTGAATGCTACGTTATTCACCCTTTTCCTCCCAGCAGAAGAGCCCCCCTGGTCATACCACCAGGTCTCTGAGTTTTCCAAGAGCATCATCAGCCTATCAATCAATCAGTCCAAACACATCTTCCTGATCATTTCCTAGAACTGCAGTTTTTCAGGCATGTGAAGCTCAGAGCACCAGTCTCAGGGTAGCACCGTAACTGGGAATGTCAATGCTTTACTGGTCTTCAGCAGCTTGGGATACCTCAGCCACCTGAAGACTGCTCAGCCATTGCAAGTCCCAATTTGGGCAAGTATTTAAATACATTTTTCAATGCAAGAAGTCCTCGCACAGCCCTTGCAAAAGTAGCTGAGTGCCAAACCCGAGGCAGATGTCTTCTGCTTGGTTTAAACCACATGGGGTGAATGAAAATTCCTTGCATCTCCTTAGAGCGTGCGCTCCTGACTGAGACTACAAACGAGTTTGCTTTGCTAAGCACTTGCAAAGCATATTGCAAATAATTATAATCTTGAGGTCTTCTCTAACATCACCACAATGTATATTTATTAAGTTAAAAGCACGCGCGCTGCTACCAAACAGTTATTTAACATTTATTACAACTTGTCCAAGCAAGCCTTATATGCTGTGTAATCCTATTCATCTCCTCAGGGCAGAAATGCTAAGCATAGCTTGAAAAAACAAGATACTGTTTTGTCCTGAGTTTACCCATAAAAGAAATACTTGAAGTATTGTTAATATAAGCCTTTGCCACACCCCTCCACAAGTTCTAATATCATACTGGCATCTTAAATAAAAACACTGATAAATTGGAAAGGATATAGGAGATCTTAAATGTTCATTTTTCATAAAGTTATGGAAATCATAGAATCATGGAATGGTTAGAGTTGGAAGGGACCTCAAAGATCATCCAGTTCCAACCCCCCTGCCCTGGGCAGGGACACCTCCCACCACACCAGATGGCTCCAAGCCCCATCCAGCCTGGCCTTGAACCCCTCCAGGGATGGGGCAGCCGCAGCTTCTCGGGGCAACCTCTTCCAGTGCCTCACCACCCTCACAGCAAAGAAGTTCTTCCTAAGATCTCATCTAAATCTTTCTTCTTCTATTTTAAAACCCTTCCCCCTTGTCCTGTCCCTCCCCTCCCGGACCAAGATTCCCTCTCCAGCTCTCCTGGAGCTCCCTTCAGATCCTGGAAGGCTGCTCCAAGGTCTCCCCAGAGCCTTCTCTTCTCCAGGCTGAACAGCCCCACCTGAGCAATAAAGAACAAAGCGGAATCTCTGTCTCGGTATCTTTACACATAGACAGGATGCATTTCTACAAAACACGCTTGTACAGGTTATGAATTTCAATACAGAGGTCAAAACTCTATCCGCAAGTCTGATTTAGAAGAGCACCATTTACAAGATATCAGGCTGGGTGAACTTGTTGCCATAAAGATAAAAAGACACTCTAAGAACAACAGTAAAACTCTGCAGGAGCCAGCAGCAGACTCAGACAGGCAGAAATGGGATTATGGCTTTTAATGGCAATCTACCATTAGCCTACATCAGAAGTGTAACGCAAAGCTGCATCCTTACTCAGTCCTTCTCTTTTTACGTTCGCCTGCCAGTAGAGATGTGATTTCTAGAAACAAAAAGCTAAACTAATTATCTGATGTTCCATTTTCTTTAAAAAGCCGAAGAATATAAAACACATCTTTAGTAAGGAGACCGCAGTCACTGCAAGCTTAAAAAAAAAATAAAAAATCACTTTACAGGCAATCCTCTCCAAAAGGCTTTTCGAGTCCAAAGTGGCAGCAGCCCTGCTGTTCAACAGAGCTGCTATGAAAAGTAGAAAATAAAATTAAAGAGGTATCTCTGCAGGCAAAACAGCAGAAACCCATGCAGCTGACAACACCTCGGGCAATCCAGCAGCCAGGCATGAGCAGCTGCAGGTTTTAGGAAGGGAATGGTATGGTTGGACTTAGACGTGGGATTAGTTCCACCCAATCCTGCCAGACTCAGCCTGGCAGGACTCTTCAGAACACGTCTGACTTCCAGCACGTGTGAATCTGGTGGGACCGTTATGACTCACCCGAAGCATTCATGGGGCAACAGGGCTCCCCTACCCGCTCGGCGCTGACACAGGGCTGGCCACGGGAAGCTCAGTGCAGGACCAGGATCACAGAGATCATAGAATGGTTAGAGTTGGAAAGGACCTTCAAGATCATCGTGGTCCAACCCCCCTGCCCTGGGCAGGGACACCTCCCACCACCCCAGGTTGCTCCAAGCCCCATCCAGCCTGGCCTTGAACCCCTCCAGGGATGGGGCAGCCGCAGCTTCTCGGGGCAACCTCTTCCAGTGCCTCACCACCCTCACAGCAAAGAAGTTCTTCCTAAGATCTCATCTAAATCTTTCTTCTTCTATTTTAAANCTTTTGATGCAGCCCAGGATGGGGTTGGCTTTCTGGACTGCCAGCGCACACTGCTGTTGAGTCCATCATCATGAATCCATGTTGAGTCTCTCATCCATGAGCATCTTCACTTAAAGAAAGCCCTCCTTAAAGGAAGGCGACACACACACCAAGCCCAACAAACGGGACGCACAAACCCCAACAGAATTTCACTGCTCACACTTAAGAGATAAACCTTCCCCACTCACAACCCTCCCCCGTGTCAAAAAATAAAGACAAAAATAAACCACCGAGGGAAGGAAGGAAAAATCTCACATTTTTATGTTTGTTTTAGGCCTGCTGCAGCAACAGCTTTCATCTGGTTTTGGGGCGTTTCCTAGCTCTGGACTGTAAAAGCCAAGTACCCTATGCACAAACAGCAAAGGGTTTTACAGGGCGGGCAGAGGGCTTTGATACTACTGGAAATTAGAGACAGGTGTTGATTGCAGAAGGGACAGTAATTGCAACCTGGGAAGCAGAAACACCAGAGCCCTTATTACAAAGATAACCGGGAGCTTCTTCCCCTCGGGCGGTTACTAGACCAGTCCGTGAGAAAATAAGTTCTGGTGATGACTACGGTTCACACACACACACACATCGTAATAAACGCTTCCAGATTTCATGTCTCGCAGCATACTATTGCAATTATTCATTCTTTGCTCAGAGAGCACAGAAAGCAAATAATAAACAAAAGGATAGGAAACTCCGCAGCTCCCACCCCAGAAACCTCCACCTGGTTTTGCATGACGTCCCTCCAAGGAGCAAAGCAAGGCTGGTGTCCCCCTCATCTGTGTGTGTCCCCCCCCAGGAACCTTTCCAACAGAATAAATGAACGAGTCGAACAGTTTGTGATATTTGCATGATTGGGGAGAAATCATCTGAACAGTCAAAGTCTGAATAGTTTGCAGGTAGTGGAAAAACAAGTTAGTGGCAAAGTCCTCTGAAGACCCTCACCAATGCAATCAGAGTAACTTCCAGTATGAAGAAAGGAATCGGCAGCGACAAGCAAGCCCTGTAATTTCCACAGTAGGCTCTTTCTACTTATTTTCAGCTTAGAGCTAATCCTGCTTTTATTAGGTGCTGATCTATCACTTTAAGCATTGCTAGCGAAGAGACCAAATGCCGCAGAATGAGAGGTTTTAGCTGAAATAATCTCACGAAGGGCTTCAGCTAAGGCAAAAAGAGGGGGGAAAGTAACTCTACGTTGATTAGAGATGCATGTGAACACCATCACCTGATGGCCACAATATGGTAAAATTACACAAGACTCTTTTGATGTAACTCAAGGGAAAGAGATTTAAAGCAGCTTATTATTTTCATTCAATACGCTCCAGACACAATTCCTGTCGCTGACAGTTACACATCTGTGTTCTGAAATATACAACTATCTGCTAAAATGCGCCGTGTCCAGCTAATTTTCAACAAAGAAAAGAGTCCCATAAAGTTAGAACGCTTCATATGTTCCATTTTCCAACATATCTGGGGAGCAGATTATTGCACGTGGGAAGATGAGGCGACTGCCAGGTGATGTTGCCTCTTGTACAATTAGCTTATCTGTGCACTAACGAATGCACCAACTGCAGAGCGCCAGGCTCAGTTAAGGAGACGGAGGAATATTCCAAAGGCTGCTCGTTGACGTGTTGCACAAGGGTTGCACGGCTACTCACGTTCCACAGGAAGGACACCAAACCCCTGCGGAGTCCAGTACTGCCCAGACAGTTCTGCACCCACATTTGGCTTTGTCGTAACACCTTGCTCCACGCAAAAGGGTTTCAACCCTCCTGAGAAGTGCTAGACTAAAGGATATGTCAAGAGCTGAAGATCTTCATTGGAGGATGTGGCCACTAACAGGCTGCTTACCTGTCACAATGAGCCATCATTTAGTCTTTTCTTTGAAGGGGACATCAAAAGGCTGGTGGGAGTCTGCATCTTCAGCCCCAGTGACTTCAGAGGCATCTGGGAAGGAGAGTTACCAAATGGCCAGCTGGAACGGCTTTGGATGTGGTCAGATGCCTGTTCACCAAGGAATCGCGACACACCTATTTGCTAGTAAAGCCACAAACTTGTATTGAACAGTCCCCAGTAACAACAGTGACAAGAAACTACCAGTCACAGGCGTAGGAGGTGAGAAAACATAACACTTCATCATAGTCACATTCTTCAAAGTCAAGCGGTTTGCCCAGTGAGTAATATTCCTGCAGTGGTTTGTAGGTAACAAAAACTCTGCTTGTAGAAGTGGAAACCATAAATAAAATTATGTTACTGATGTATCATTGTCATAATATGTAGAGATACGACAGCATCAAAGCGCATGGAAATGAGATAATGCAGAGTTCTCCTTTCTGTTAAAATGAACTTGGCTTCCAAACAACGTTAACGAGACACAGAATCAGAGGAACACAGGGTATCTCAAGTTGGAAGGGATCCACAAGGGTCACCCAGAAGCACAGCCTGAGATGTCTACTCTGTCCAAATCCACTCTGCCATTTATTGGCATATTAAGAAAATATCTGGGGCTAAAGTACAAGATAAAAATTATTGGCAAATAAAAGCAAGGATTATTGCTGTCACAAATTCCACCATCGCAATGTCGCTTGCTCTGACAAGCTGGCTCAGGTGCCTCTGCCAGCCAACCACATCCATTCACAGCGCCTTTCGACTTCTTCAGCCTAGGGAAACCTTATTTAAAATTTCATAGAATGGTTAGAGTCAGAAGGAACCTTAAGGATCACCCAGTTCCAACCCTCCTGCCCTGGGCAGGGACACCTCCCACCACACCAGGTTGCTCCAAGCCCCATCCAGCCTGGCCTTGAACCCCTCCAGGGATGGGGCAGCCACAGCTTCTCGGGGCAACCTGGGCCAGGCTCTCACCACCCTCACAGCAAAGAATTTTTGAATATCTAATCTAAGACACTAGATTGGATGCTATTTCCCAAAAGCAAAGACCGCGTGAGCTGTTTCGCCCGTGTTGTGCTGCACAACGCAGAGGCACGGAGTTTCTTTAATCACCCCTTGCTCAACCTGAAAACCTCTTGAAACCACCTCTTGCTGAAAACTACTGTAGATGTAAACGTATGCAAATTTTAAACACTTCACTTGCTCACTCCTCCTCCAGTCTTTTGTGCCAGTAGATATCACCAGAAAATAAAACCGGAGAAAGGTTATGCCACGAGCAAGCCTCTGCCCTGCATTCCCAAAGGACCGGCCGGCTCAGATTAAGCCGCGGACCTCGATCCCCAAGACAGCTACAAAACAAACTACGCCTATCAGTTTTTGCGAACCAAGAGCTACATTTGCCCCTGGCTTATTCTAAAAAATTGTTTATTGTAAAGCGGCTAAGTATCTTTGAATAACGACCCTTAAAAAAAAAAAATTACAAAAAATTAGCGTTCGCTCCAACTCAACGTGAGATGCAATTTTTAACTGACAGGAATAAGCTACTGAATCACTGTTAGCAAAGTTATGGTCTGTGTTTTGAAATAATCCTTGCCTTCTAAAAATAATTCGTCAGTGATTTAATTTATAGCACTACATTACAGACGCAGTTACACCGCACCAACTTTCAGCCAGTTTTTGACAAGGCTCAACCCTCAAGTGAACCTAGAAAAGTATTCCTCGTAGCTCCAAGTAACACGGCGACTACAAACCAAAACGAGGGACGAAATAGGGTGTGACTTGTAAAATCAAGGTGTGATCCTACAGCAAAAATGCGACAGTCTCTTACGCTTCCCCAGTTATCTTCTCACAGCGATGTAAATTCAAAGCTATGCTGCATACGCCAAAATGACAGCCCTGAAGTCATGCAGATGAAAAAATATGTGATTTACTGAATTAATCACGAGAATCAAATCCCCCTCAGACTTCAAAATCAAGAATACCTACGCGTGGACTCTTACACCAAGTAATGACTTTTGCTTTAATAACAAAACCATCTTCGCCCATTCCCTTGCTCTCCAAGTAACCAACTTTCCCTGTTGTTTGAGGTTCTCAGACACAGCACAAGGAAGAAAAATAACGTGTAAAGAAAAAAAACCCGAAACACATCAGCCCCTAAAGAAACAAACAAACAAAGAAAAAACCACACAGGCAGAGGAGAATGCAAGTCCCAGAGGCACAGACTAGCAAAGAGCCTGTGGTCAGCTGCATCCCACAGAACAGTTTTAGCAGATCAAATCTCTGAGCAGCATTAGAGCTGACTGGAAAAGCATTACCCCGTGATTTCATTTATGTAGCCCATGCATACACTAAACAAGGGCTATTCAGATTTTGTTCAAATGTTAATAGACCATTAACTTTGAGTGAAGTTACAATACTTTTTCTTTTTTTTTTCCTCCATAGGACACTTAATTAAAATACCAGTTTCCATTTGAAAAGAATTCTACTGGACACAAATTTTTATTTATGTCTATACACATATTTAGAAGATAATATATATGCACACATGTAAAAAATACAAAAGGCATAAAGAATTCTCCTGAAGCTTCCCGTGGCCTCCCTCCAGTCCTAAACTTCCCACTTTTCTTCTCTTTTACCAAAGTGCACCGAAGCTGTCAAAATGGATGGAATCGATGGCTTCAAGCCTGAGCAGATCTTTCATTGACTACCAGATAAATTGGAAACATGTAAACTTTCGAGATAAGCACTCAAAAAAGCCAAATTCATGACAAACTATTAGTGCTCACTGCCTCTACCTTCCACCTTTCTTTATTTTTCTTCTGGAATAGCTGGCCTGCCAGTACAGCACAAACACTGAAATGCCCTCCTAAAAATAGAAAGCAAAAAAAAGGGAAAAAAAAACAAAACAAACAAAGAGGGACAGAGGAGGAGAAGGAGAGAGGAGAGGAGGAGAAGGAGAGAGGAGAGGAGGAGAAGGAGAGAGGAGAGGAGGAGAAGGAGAGAGGAGGAGAAAAGAGAGGAGAAGAACGGGAACTGAGAGAATAAGCAGAGTGAGAAGCTCTGTAACATAAAACTGTCTCCAGCTTCAAAGTCATCAGCCAATCATAATCCAATAAATGCCTTTTTTTTTTCTTTTTTCCTTCTCTAAAATCAGACCATTCAAATGTCTATTTTTACTCCTGTTTAGAAGCAGCTATCTCAGCAGGGTTTTCAAGCCAGTAGAGCCTGGCATGCAAAGCAGTGACTTACAAAACTCAACGTCAAGCCATAATTTCTGAGGCCTTCAGTTGCTTACACGGGTTCCTGCATGTCTCCCACACCAACATTCCAGAGCACAGGCACCATTAGCAAAAAAATGAAAAACTACAGGGAGGAAACTGAAGGGATCATTACATGAAACTATTATTTTAACCCAGAACATTATTTAAGGGTTCTCCCTTCATGACTGTACACCATACCATGTACCAGAATGGCTATACCATTCTTCTGATACCCTAAGACTCACGTTCTCCAAATGCAATCACAGAATGACAAGGGGCTGGAAGGGACCTCTGGAGGTCATCTAGTCCAACCCCCTTGCCAAAGCAAGTCCACCCAGAGCAGGTTGCATGGGACTGTGTCCAGGCAGGTTTGGAATGTCTCCAGAGGTGGAGACTCCACCTCCTCTCTGGGCAGCCTCTGCCACCCTCAAAGGGAAGGACTTTAAAAGGACTCTATCAATATTGAATAGTAAAGATTTATTTTTTTAATATTATTTTTAAATGGGGTTAGCTGACAGCACTGGAGTTTATTTGTTGTCGTTCAAAGAAAGCAACCATTTAAAACACACAAGAACTAATTCGGAGGTTGTTTTGCTCTTAGGCAATCTAAGTAACCATGATCTCAAGCTTTACTTCTTAATCCTTGATTTTAGCGAGGAGATACATTAACCACCCTTTTCCCGCAGCAAGAATTCAAATTCAACTTGCTTCAATGCCTTTCAAAAGAGCATTTACTTCAAACTTGTAAATGATTTAAAAGAGAAAGCTTAATTAATGCTGTTGTTTCCAGCCAGATGGCCAGCTATTATTTTCCAGTCATCTTTCGGAACAATTCACCAGAAGCCTTCGGATGCAAAGGAAGATGCAGCTCGTGTTGCGACGGGGGTCATGGCTGTGAAAGTCCACTAACAACAGCACAACTGCTCGATGGGCACACATTTATTTCATTTCATGTTTTGTATTTGGATGACGTTAAATTTACATACATATAGCATTACCTAAATGAAAACACAAGGCTCCATGTGCACTTTTCCACCCCTGGACCTGTGCTAACAGCCTTCAAACTCCAGCTCAGCAGCCGACCACCGGGGCACGACGTGTACCAACCAGCCAAAATACTCCACGGGCACAGGAGGCACTCGCAGGGAGATGAAGAGATAAATATTATGCAAACACAATTAAGGTTTACCACTAAACAGCTAGAGAATTCTTGTATTCTCTCACTGACGTGGCACCTACATATTTTTCAAAGAAAATTTCCCACAAATATTAAAAGGGCTTCCTTAGTCTGACCGAGATGCCGAACAGCAACGGAAAGGTTTTTAAAGTTGGCGGGTTTTGCAACAGAGTCTGCCTCTTGAGATTGTCAGAGGTTTTCCACAACTGTTATAAAATACTCTGACGCCCTTGTGAGGCAAGTCCCGGATTTTTTTAGGTAGCCCAGAGTAAGGTACCAGCAGGTTAAACGTTTTGCTCAGTGCTACGTAGCGGTGCGGTACAAAACCCGATGTTTTGAGTTTCCCTAACCACAGCCTACGTTCATTATGCAGCGATCCACAAGTGAAAACCTATCTTAATTCACTCGTGACTGGGAAAAACAAACCTGCAATCGCCAAATCCACACATGAACTTTCAGCCTATCGTTCTACCACACAAACAAAACCATATTTGTGAAAAAA
>VZRU01013574.1:169087-179729 GCA_013398155.1 Pedionomus torquatus | reverse complement strand
TACTCTTCCATTCCCTCATCTCTCCACCCCCCAGCACCAGGTACCCGAATAATTTTTACCCTCCCGTCAAGGCACGAATGACACCCCGGAGGTGTTTACTACCAGCCCTGGTCAGAAATTCTCAGACGGAATATTTTTGTCAGAGGACGACGGTTTGCTCAGGTCTAGGTGTTTTGTAGAGATACTTCATGCTGACTCAGGGTGGCATCCAGGTAAATTTCCAGTTCCTCACTTTCCACCACTGGGCAGACTGGGTTGTCGCACTCCCCAGCCTCTAAGCATCGCCCCCTCCACGCTGAATGGAAATCCAGGCCCTCAAAAACATGTAAATACAAACTATATCTCCCCCGGGGCTCCAGTTCTCTGATAAACCACCCCAAAATGGTGCTGAGCAGCACACACAGCAGCCTGGCAGGCAACAAGAGGCTGGGGGCCACCAGGTGCCTCCACTGTGGCTAATTCACATTTCTGATCTTCAGCTGCTTTCCAGCTGCTCAGGAGCACAGGGGTAAAAGTTTCTGGGGATCCAGCTCCCAAATTCAGAGGTTTTGAGCTGAGAGATGCTTTCCAGTTCTCTCCATCCTGTCAGAAGGGATGATGGTGAGCCCAAATTCGGGAAGTCTCTGGCGCTTCTAGACAGCTCCCAGACGCGCGGGTTCTTGCCAACCCACATTCTCCTATTCCAGGTTCCAGTACAACACGGAGGGGAGACTCCTCGAAAGCCGGCATCCGAAAAACTTCCCGTGCCTGCAGATTCGGAGCAGCCAGCCCTTTGGATCACCGTAGGGCGAGTTAGGAACCGCCGGGTTCAGACAGCCTCTGAGGCTCCGAGGCAACTGCCTTGGCTTTCACAGGGGTTTAAAACTGTTTTCTTCCAAGCTGACACTACCAAATTTTGAAATACCAATATTGGATACAAATTAAATACTCCNCATTCTGATATTATTCCCCAACATACATTCCCTGAGTGTCTTGAATTTTGGAGGCTCACCACTAAAATTCTGGAACGTCGCCCTGACCCAGTTTTTGGCCTGCCTCAGTTGAGATGCCTGAAGTACGGAGATGTGGAACCCCTGCAGACGATCCCAACATCGGGTGGAGGAAATAGTCCCTCAATACCTCTAAAACAATGCAAAAATTCTTTGACGCTAATTACGCTAAAAGCAGGATGCCTAAATGACTGACTTTTGCTAGTTCCGTCGATGTTTGCTTTTTTCCTGAAAAGGCCCAGTTCCTTATAGCTGGTGATTAGTTAAGAATCTGAACTTTCATTTTTTTCATTTAAAATTTTTTCCCCCTAGCTTTAGAGAATAACAGGAAAACGTGGACCGAGTGAAACGCAGACAGTGAAGTTCAGTGCATTTTAAATGTAGAAATAAGTACTTGCTACGCTTTTAAACGGGGTGAAGTTTAAAATACTCTTTTTCTGCTTTCCTAGTTCTTGGCCCAGCGCATTTTGCAACCTGAAGAAGCCCAGAAGAAGACCTGAACCTGAAGGACCTGGCTGAGACCTGGCAAGTCAGTGCAGCATCAGGGCCATCTCAGGGCAGATTTCTGCTGGGGACTGTCTCTGTTCTAGCTGTTCTGGCTAGAAAATTGTGGGGACAATTCCATACTTTTTTTTTTTTCATCCAGAAAATTTGCAAGAATACTGAAATCTCATCCCTGCCCTGCTGCTGGAGGGCTTCCAGAACTTTCTGTACATATTCATGGGCTAATCTTCACTCCCTGACAGTCATCTCGTGAGCGATTGACAGGGCAAATTTGAATATGGGGAAGGAGAGGAAGAGCTGAGTGGTTTGCTCAGGCTTGTACAGTGATTTAGCGGCAAAAGGGTGAATAGAATTTGCTAAACACTAAACCGAACTGGGTCTTTCTTGCTTACAGTATCACAAATGAGGCTTAGGCAGCTAAATCACCAATCTAAACCCCGTGGACGTTACCAAAAACAAGTAAACATTTGGTCCTGGGATGTAGATTTAATTTCTAAGATTAGGCACATTAAATTTTATGGAACAGCTTGTGTGCCTGCCGGAATGAACTGTGCTACGAAAGTATGACTTTCTGAACCCCTAGACTGTAAGTCCTTCTTTCAGAGAGTTTTGGACACTCTCGGAGTGGAAAAATTGACAGGAAAAGATCAGGACTGTCCCAATTTTGTACGGTCTGGATCCATTTGCTGGTTTGCAAAATGTCTGATGCCTTGGAAGCCACCTCTGGGCTGGATAAATTGCTGCCATTTATTTGTGAAAAGATTTTTTTCTTTACTCTCAAAAGATCAGTATCTTTGTGGCATAGTACAGTTTTGGGACCTCCATTACAGCAATTCGCTCCTACTGCTAAATGAAGATCTGTAGAACATGCAATGATGTGACAAAACCCTCTACTTGGGTCATATACTTGGGTTAAAAAAAATCCTATACGACTATCTTACATGGCTTAACTTTTTACCAATACCAACACCTTGTTAAATAATCTCGAGATACCTTCTGCATTAACAGGATCAATCACTGAACAGGAACAATTTAAACTTTACTTTCCCAAAGAGAAAAATGGGGCTTCAATCCAGGAATGATATGAAATTAGCCTGAGAAGCAAGAAGGTGTCGCTCTGCAGCTTGCACATGGACGGGCCCTTACTAGAAATATTTTTAGCAACTTTTAGGCCCGAAGAAATGCTTTGCGCTGTGTTCCTTTTAGGTCCTTGAAGCTGCGAGAAGGGAGCGAGGGATTTCTGGGCAGACTGGAAGCTGGTCCCATCAGCTGCCGCCGCTCTCCCCAGCAGCCCTGGTGCCGGGGCGTGCTGGAACAGGCCGGCTGGAGGAAGCGTGGCCAGTGCACGCTGTTCTCTGGCTACGGCTCAGCCGACAGACGGCTCTTAGGGGAGCCTGGTGCCTGCTCTAACAGCTCCCAGGCTGTCTTAACATGCAGTTGTGGCTAGTTTGAAAATCAGGGAGTGGTTGAGAACCAGCTTCTAATGTACTGCCCCCCTCTCACTCACTCAACAGGCTGAGAGAGCTGGGGTTGTTCAGCCTGGAGAACAGAAGGCTCCAAGGAGACCTTATAACCCATTCCAAGTCCTTAAAGGGGCTCCAGGAGAGCTGGAGAGGGACTCTTTATGAGGGAGTGTCATGACAGGGCGAGGGGTAATGGTTTTAAACTGAAAGAGGGGAGATTTAGATTGGATATTAGGAAGAACTTCTTTGCTGTGAGGGTGGTGAGGCACTGGAAGAGGTTGCCCAGAGAAGCTGTGGCTGCCCCATCCCTGGAGGTGTTCAAGGCCAGGCTGGATGGGGCTTGGAGCCACCTGGTGTGGTGGGAGGTGTCCCTGCCCAGGGCAGGGGGGCTGGAGCTGGATGATCTTTGAGGTCCCTTCCAACTCTAACCATTCTATGACAGAAAAATTAAGTATAATCTCCTCTGTGGACATCACCTGCACTGGAAGGGAATTTTACAATGGTACTGACCAAGGCAGCTGAGAAGTTCAGAGCAGTCAGGGATTTTCTAGAGCAGCTGAGAGAGCTGGGACCTCTTCAGCTCCATCTGCTCCACATTACTTAAGTGGCAGCCACACCAAAGGGAGAGACAGGCGGCAGGGAAAACCAGGAGGTAGTTTCAAATTGGGTTATATTCATATGGTAACTTGTAAATAAGGGCTGTGACATTTAACTTTGAATCTATGTCACAGATAATCCGCATAAACAAGGGAAAGTGTGGGAGCTTTCCTTGGTTAAGGTAATGTATATATGTATATGTAGAACAGTATCTATATGCAAGCAAACCTATCTTAAT
The DNA here is from genome assembly GCA_013398155.1 of Pedionomus torquatus. Classification (NCBI taxonomy): domain Eukaryota; kingdom Metazoa; phylum Chordata; class Aves; order Charadriiformes; family Pedionomidae; genus Pedionomus; species Pedionomus torquatus. The sequence goes on along the minus strand of VZRU01013574.1, from coordinate 175,938 downwards.
CACTCAGAACAAACCTACAGGAAAATAAGTTTTGGGGTGAGTCATGAAAAAAAGCAAGGTCACTCTAAGTTAATGTCTTCAGAGTAAGCTTCAGCGTTGTGAAACGCACAGCTCAGACAAATCCTTTCAGGGTACAGCAATTACACTTCTCTACATATGAGAAAGCATATATGTGTACAATAAAAGCCTGCTTTGCTGAAAATTCATCATAATTAATACGCACGACCTAATTCACCTGGATGTTCCAAGAGGCTCTGTAGTGCAAAAATCATACAACCACCCCTGACCAAAGGTCCAGTTCAGCCAGAATCCTCTCTGTGACCCTGGCAGAACCTTTTGCCTAAGGAAAAAACACAAGGCAGCAGCATGTCCAGAGTGATCCTTCCTTCTTCTACTATACTGTCCCAGTTTTTGGCAACTACTGGTACAGGAACTCTTGAACTGGAGTTGATCTCCCCAGAGAGCTGCAGTGAGGCCGTTCCTACACTCCAAAATCTCTTTGATCCTGTCCCACAGGTTTACAAGTGTCCTTCTCTAGACCCCCACCATGTCCCATCTAGGACACAGGATGGAGCTACTCTAACAATGAACTGAAATTGTGCAATGAAAATACATTGCTTGTAAGATTCCATCCCTACTTATTTTACCAACTGGACAGCGTTTGGTGACCATACAGGAAAGGAAAATGCAGCACTGTGGTAAGGGCAGGCGGGTGCTTTCCTGGGAAACTGGAGTTTTCCCCTTTCTGTTGCTGCTCCTGGGTGATGAGGGACAACTTCAGCCCCACCGGTGCGTGTTTTGGTGTGTGCATCTCGCTCCCGGGGGGGGTCTGGCTGCTCCCCTGGGGTCAGCTCTGCAGCAGGGCACACGCAGCTGCACGGGAAGCGGCCAAGAGCTCTGCTCCAGTAAAGCGGGACCTCCTGGTGGCCCGGGTCCTTACAGACCTCCTTCAAAACACACATCTAGCAGAGTTTTGAAAACAAGCCGTCGTAATCCTGGTTTTTTTCCCCTCCCCATTGAAGGCTTGGCTTTGAAACCTTAATGTACTTTAGAGGATAACTCTTAACATGGTTTACACGTGTGCAGTTAGTAACAGGAGATGGCAGTCAGTAGCATGGAGGATAGTTCTTTGGTTGGTTGTTTTTTTGGCTCCATGAGAGACAGTAAAGCATCTTGCTGGGGACACCACACAGTCTTCTCCTGCCCAGCTTTCAGATGACAGGAGAGATCCCTGCAGGGACACGAAAGCCTCCCGAGGCTGAACCACAATCCCTTGGGTAAAACCTCATCTAATCTTTAGGAATATGTTAACAGCCTGAAATTAACATGCTTTCCATGAACCTGGAGGTAAAACTGCTCAGTAGTGCTGGCATCCAGCGGGCTGTGGGGGTATCCTGACAGCGTGCAGGGGAGGACTGTCAACACCCGGCTCTGCGAGGCGGCAGCCCCCACAATCGCTCAGCACTGCCCAGGTCAGGCTGTTCTCGGGTGGGATTGCACACACAGAAAAACACTTGCCCTTGCCAAGGCCTGAAATGTTGTGTTTTTTGAAGCGCGCCACGTGCTTCAAATAAGATCCAAATTTTCAGTCCTAGGGAAGTTTCTCCTTATAAGACGTTTCCCTCCTCTGGTTGCTAGAGTGACTGGGGTGCATGTGAAAGAGTCTCTCGTGATACAAAAAAGCACCAGTAAGAAAGCTGCAGCCAGAAAAAGGAAAGAAATAGGCCAAGGCCCAAAGCCTCAAACACAGAGGCTCGTTACAGGTAGCACAAAAACTCCAGCTCCCAGCCACAAGCATTTTATTTGAGATTCTTTTCCTATGCCCATATACGACTGTCTGTCCCTTCTGAATTCCTTGCTGTGTCTACACCCTTTTCTTTGCCAGGGCACATCTGGTAAAGTCTTCATTTTGGCTTTTGAAGTGGGCATTTTATATCCAGCTGAACTTTAAAAAAGATCCTGAGCAAAGGCCTCTAACGAGTAAATATAAATATATTATTTTTATGAATAGGCCCCTGTTTTCAGATGTTCCACTTGCAATGGCCTCTTGTCCACAACTCCTGGCGTGTCGAACCCTCTACGGGAAGAATACGCTTCTGGAGGAACACACTTTGCTGTGCTGAGCACAAAGGAGATTCTTAAGGAGCATTTTAACAACAGAATTCAGCCGTTCTGCAGGGGGAAATTCCACTATCGTCCTGCAGCCTTGGAGAGCAGAAACCCAAGGTCTAAGATTTACTTAATTAAGAAGTGCTATCACCCTCTGTTTTTTGTTTTAATTCTTTCAACCCGAAATGCAGCTGAGGCCCCACAAAGGGACTGTCATTCTCATCTGAATTAAGAATCCTCTTTAAGGCAGCCCGGCAAGGAGTGGCGTGGAATTATTTGCCCATGAATAATATGTTAATATTTATACATAGCTTGCTTAGATAAGAAAAAAAACAGCTTGAAGATTTATGGGAGAAGCTCTGTAGGGCCCCGCTTCGCCGAGCAACTTTTCAAGTTGCTTGAATCCCAAGTGTTGATTTTGCCTCCTGACAGTTTAATGTGTAACCCAAGAAAGTGCATTCTTCAGGATGAAAAAAAAAAAAAGGGTAAAAAAGGAAAAGCAAACCACTACCATCTGGGGATTTGACTACATTTTGAAGAGAGCATGGTCACATTAATATGAGGATCCTCAAACACAACTGAGCTGGAGAGACCCCATGGGCTGTGCATATGCAGATACAAAAACCTTGGGTTTACTTTGTCCCTTTAGTCTTCTGGGTGCTTACTGTTGCAAAAAGGCAGCTTGGCTTTTTCATAAAGTTTCCACGAACCTCAAGTCCTTCTTCGGGTAAAGGCACAGGAGGGGAAGAGGACTGCAAAGAAAGGCTCCTGCTCCTTGCGTGTGTGCGAGAGGAGGGATGTTTACTCCTTGTTTATTTGTTCTGGGGGGAAATAAAGTGCTTTGTGTGAGGGCTCTTTGCTGGTGAAGCTGAAACGCTCTCAGGGTCCTGCTAAAGCATTGCCAAGTCTGTCAGGAGAGGGGAAAGCAATCTGGGCAGACTGCCCTAAATTTAAACTAAACTCAAATCAAATTCAGTTCAAGCACACAGAGCAATACTTGATAGAGAGACTAAAGGCAGAATTACCAACTCCAGCATTCAAAACTCCTGAGTCAAGACCCCAGCACAGGATCAAAAGGACTTTAAACTGCAGCAATTAAATTGAAATAATAACGCTGTTTCCCTTTTTTCTATTCTTTTTGCCTCTCAAAGGGTTTGCGTTTCCTACCTTGTCTTGACCCACGTAGGAGAGGAGAGGAGAGGAGATGAAATGAAGGCTGAGGTTCTTGATGCAATTATGTGTTTCCAGGAACTAAGGGCTTTAAGAAACATCACCTGTGTGAGGTTTGCAGCAAATTTGTGAGAGGTAGGAACAGTGCAAAAGAAACCAGAGCTATGGAGAAAATACAATTGATTATAAATTTACCTGAGATACTGAACAAATTAAGGAAACCTCACATGCTGATTTATTGTAACACACTGAGATTTAGTCTTTCTTTTAGGATGAGCTAAGCAGCAAAATTTGGATCGGTATCGAGATTTCAAAGCAAAGCTCAAGGCTGCCTACATAAGGCTGCTGGTTGGTTTTGATATGAGGGTTTAGGAGATTATTTTTTCTTTATGATAATGCCACTTCATTGGTTATAAGGCTGTTTGTAACGTATCAAAGAGCAAATTTTTCAATATTTATGGTCTTTCCCTGCCATGGAGTTGGGAGTAGAATTGAAAATTGTGTGCTTCAGCACACAGAGACTTCCTATGAAGTTAAAGGCAGGCAATTTAGGCACCTGGGTACAGCCTTGATAGGGATATTCAAAGGCACATGTGATTTTTATGACCTTACCATGATTTTTTTTGCCTTTAGAAATCTCTTTCCTAGCTTAACTTCAGACACCTCTTCATGAAAGCTCTGCCTTCTGTTTACTTACCAGCACTTACGGATGTCCTTTATAAATTTACCTATTTTAAAGTCACTGAAACAAATGCTGTGGGTTCTGGAGGGGGGAGTGAAAAGTAAGGAGGCTAGAGATAAATTCAGTTACCTAACATTCATTTGACTTAGTCACGCAGAACTGGATCGGTGCAGCTGATACGGAACGATGATTAAACTAAACCTTGAATCTATATTCCCATGTGATCACCCTCATTATCTCTGCTATCAAGGTTGATCTGACAAGTAACTTTTATTTAGAATCAGCCGTAGTTCTTTTCCCCGCCTACCCCAAAGGCACCAGAGTTGTTTGCAGCTCCCCACTTAGACAAAGTAAAGTGTAATTTACGCCTACAGTGCAAAGAAGGAGCTGGGTAAAAGAGAAGTGGTTTCTGTATTTGGGGGGGAGGGAGGGGGGACTGATCCAAAACCCATTACAGTCAAGAAATCAGGGTCTGTAAAGATCCCTGGATTAAAAAACACAGAATGCTATAACTCAAATTATTAAGTGTCCACTGATTCCTTCTTTTCTCATATACATTCCCATTAAAAAATAACCACAAAAGTATATCCATTGCAGTATCATGTATAATACCACATAAGAGACCTATGAGACCCCACCTGNCAGGAAGTGCAGTGATAGGGCAAGGTGGGATTGGTTTTAAATCAAAAGAGGGGAGATTTAGATAAGATCTTAGGAAGAACTTCTTTGCTGTGAGGGTGGTGAGGCACTGGAAGAGGTTGCCCAGAGAAGCTGTGGCTGCCCCATCCCTGGAGGGGTTCAAGGCCAGGCTGGATGGGGCTTGGAGCCACCTGGTGTGGTGGGAGGTGTCCCTGCCCAGGGCAGGGGGGTTGGAACTGGATGATCTCTGATGTTCCTTCCAACTCTAAACATTCTATGATTCTTTGGTTCTATAAAAATATTATGTCCTAAGCCCCGAACACTTTGCCTTTAGTCATTTAGACAAGGTGCTGGAAGTAAGATATTTGTATAACAAGAGGGTACTGAAAATACTAGTAAGGATCACTTTAGGCAGAAGTTGCACTATGCTATATGCTTACATTAATGCTTATGTGCTGCTAGATAAAGCATATGCTTATGAAATAGGCCCATATCTCTCCTCTGGTCTATAGGGGCTGACCTCCTGGCTGACCTTCAGTGAAGCTGAGTCAATAAATGAGAAACGATTAACTGGCCTCCTGTACCACCACTCTTTCTGACCAGATGCAGTAATGACAAACCAGAGGTACAAAGGTTCCCAGAACGGACCATTTCCAAAGAGTTGTGCTGTTCCTAAAAGAAAGGAAGCCGGGCTAGAAACTGTATTTGCAACAAAAGGATACAAAGAGGGTCTTTTCTCAAATCCCATTTCTGGGTTTGGTTTTGTCCTTGTGTTTTCTGGCTGTTTCTTGATAATCTTAACCAAGCTTGCTGAGATTGAGATTGAGGCACATTTGAAACGAGTCGGCTCATTTTTGATTTCTTCTGATGGTTCTGAGGATTGTGAGTTTTCCTCAAACATTATGGAGTAGTAAACTGAGGATCTCTTGGGTCTGGAGCCCAGCATCCCATGGAAGGTGTTTTTTTTTTATCAGAGTTAGGTTAATGGTTGGACTAGATGATCTCAAAGGTCCCTTCCAACCTAGACAATTCTGTGATTCTGTGATAGTTCCCACTGGTCATTAAAGTGGGGCCTGGGGAGCAAGAGGAAGGGGGCTACAGGGGTGCTGTGAGCGGGGGAGAAGAAGATCCAAACCCATGTATTTTATTCATCATCAGTTTGTGCTTCTATGGGAGGAGAATCCTAAAAAGGGCTATTGCCGCTGGGGCTGTGAGAGCTGTGCAAGGCAGGATGAACACAGAGCAGCTGTGGAACAAGGCAGGATTTGGGTGGATTTAGGTAAGCTGAGAATTTGGCCTTTGCTCTGCACTGGGCTGGTACTTGAGTCACTGGGTGACTGAGCTGGGAAGCAACTTGGTTTGACATCCCGGGCCCTTTATTTTATTAAATACTCTCTTCGTTTTATAAAATACCTCCAAGGCAAGAAGGGAAAACCAGGAAAGTTGCGAAATAATTCTCTGACCAGCCACTTGGAGCCCCGTGAGATCTGTTATTCTGGCAGCAAATCCACCCCCCCTGCGATGCGTGCAACCTCAGTTCCCACTTCTGCACAGTCGTGTCCAAACTCGCACCCATCACAGGCAGCCTCGGCCCGTTTTGGTGCCACCCGAGGTATGTCAAACAATGTCCTTTCTCCTGCTGTTTGAACACAGAGAGGCCTTGAGTAGGGGCTGGAGGGGGGGAGAAGTTTAAAGGCAGCCACCCAGACATGGCCGGGGCCACGTGGGAGACAGAGCCCTTTGTCTCTGCTGTCACTAAAGCTAGAGGAACGATTTATCCGAGTTGTTCATGGAGCAACATCATGTGTCTTTCCATTGTGTGTGGAACATTTCTCTTGCTTCAAAAGTTACACTTAACCGAGCGGGTAGTCCTTAAAGCTACACGGTTTTGTTTTGCTTCGCCGTAATTAAATCTGGAAGAGCCCAAGTCAACAGTTTGCCAGTAGAGAGGATTAAGACTTCCTGTTGCTACTTGTGTAGCTGAATAGATTATGTGCAGTTCTTTGCACAAATACAGTAAGACCTAAATACCTTACCAACTATTCATCTATATCAGATATAACTCCCTTCTCAGCCTAAATAATTCATATATGTTGCCTGAGTCATCAGCACCCCAGAGCTGCTGAACGCCGGACAGTTAAGAGAGGCTTAAGGAGCAGAAGGTTTTTTGGTGGTGGTTTTTTTTTTGTGTTTTTTTTTTTTTGGTTTGGTTTTTTTGTGGGTTTGGGTTTTTTTGTTTGGTTGTTTTTTT
>VZRU01013574.1:153195-168990 GCA_013398155.1 Pedionomus torquatus | reverse complement strand
AAACTCTCTTGGTCCTATTCCCAACCCCCCCAAAAAAGGGAAAAAAAAAAAAAAAAAGAAAAAAAAGGCAATTGTTGAAGCTACAAGGAAGTGAGGGTGAAAGCATGGAGCCATTTGAGAGAGAAGAAACGGCATTCTGAACGAACAGGGAAAGTTTAAATGCTGCAAAGGGAGGAGAGGGTGAGGATGCAGCCAGGTGGAGAGTCACGGGTGAGGAGAAAGGGAAGGATGAAGAAGTCAGTGCTTCATTATGCAGGACCTGTGGTCAGGCATGGGAAGGGGTAAATGATGTTTTTTCCCACTCAGAGAATGGTGCAAGCCTTGGACAGGAGCGGAGGAGAACGTCATCATGGTGGAGGAGAGGAACAAAGCCAACAGAGTGACCTGGTAGCNNNGGGGGGGGGAAAATATTAGAACAGTGTGTAGATGCAGAAGAAAAAAGATGCTGAATTTTTCCAGGGCTAACATGTATAAAGGATCTTTGTTGGGCCAGGGAGAAGGGAAAATGGACTGACAGGAGAGCTGGAAAAGAGGAGTTCAACAAAAGAGACGGCCCAACCTCAGGGTCCTTGCTCATAAACAGAAAGGTGGGGGGCTGGGTTGAAAAGAAGAGGCCCCGCAAAGGCAAAGGTGAAGCTGAAGAGGGGCTGGAATCCTTCGTCTTTAAGAGATTTTATAGCCAATGCTGTGTTAATTGTGTGCAGTGCCAAGGACAATATAAAGCGTAGAGAAAATCAGATCTGTAGTGGTCGAGGATGTGGAGAAACAGTCGATTGTATATTTAACAGGAAGTCAGGGAGATCAAAGAGTTTTCAAAATGGTTTTGTTTTTAAATGATACCCTGGCTTTATTTTGTTTAGATTAAGCTGGGGGCCTCTCTGGAGAGGATAAAAGGAGAACAGAAATGTGTAACAAAGACGTTTCCCCTCTCCTTAATAGTCAAGGGAACTCGACATCCCCGTCAAGCAATAGCACCATTCTGTGTACCCCTGCAAGAGAGGAAGCTATTTTATCCTTGCAAGGAAGGGGAGATGTTATCTCCTAGAAAAGAGGTGAAGTTTTGCAGAGATTCAGCGCCGTTAATAGACTGTTATGACAGTGTGCAATTTCATTTCCAGTGAACAATGCACGTCAAAGGCCTGAACGCTGCGGCGTTTAACGCAGCCGAAAGAGAAAACAAGCGCTGCAGAACCTACACTCTCTGGTAACGTATACTGCCAAACATTCTTTTCATTTTTAGAGTTAAATTAGATTTTTCACTTGTAGCTATTTTCAGCTCAATGTGAAGGGATGGTTTTGCATTAATGGCAGTGGCAAAGTCTAGCCTGCAACGTGTTGAGATAGAATAACAGCATTAGACTCCGGAAAGCGAGTTCTCTAAAAGATCTGTAAAAGGGAACGGCTCTTAGCGCTTCTGGAGCATGCCTTGGGCACAAATTTTGCCAAGAAATTAGGTGTGTGTTTAAATCTGCCTTTGTTCATCAAAACACTGATGTGTCCTCATATATTCTTCCTCATTTAGCACAGCTTTGAGCGGATACTTGACCATGTACCTGTTTTTCAGGAGTTTGAGCTTAACGTGCCATCGATGCCGTGCCTCAGTTCATACTCCTAGTACGTAGGCAGCATTATGAAGCTAAAAATCTCAACTCCCAGTTAAAACAGGATACTAAAGATTAGAAATTAGAGGATACAAGAGGAGGAAGGGGTTCTCCACGGGAGGCACACATGCCCTCCCTGCTTCAGAATGAGGAACAAACAAGAGGCTGTTTCCCATTTCTGCAGCCACGGCTGATGTTGGTGTCAGAGTCACAGCAGCCCCTGCCAGTGTTAACTGCACTTAAGGTGGTGCCAGCCTTCCCTTTAGAAACCTTGTAGGCACCGTTTAACAACTTGGCCCCAAATATGTGCTTCAAGCTGAGAGCTGGCATCAAAAATCACCAGCCCTGAAGGCATTTCCCTTCTCTCGAGTATTGAAAATTCCACAAGTATTTAAAAGCAACCTATCCATGATTTATAAAGTTTCCTTTTGGATAGATGTTCTAATTGTTTCAAAACAGCTTCATACCTCTGAATCAACTGTGGCACCATCCTTCTCACCAGCGCAGGGAAAAGCTGCACTCTTTGGGTAGAATCTTCAGCGTCCAGAGCATGACATGGAGATCTTTTACAGTACAAATTCTGGCCTCTTGGGTAACTTTGAAACACGTGCATATTTCCATCTTCCCTTTTGCTGTATCATGCAGCTGAGGACCTCAGAGGGATCTGTAAGCCCTGTGTGGTCTCTTATCACCATCTTTACCAACACAGGCCTAGCTTGTTATCTCTGCTGGGGCTATCAGCTAAGACCTGTATTTCCACCAGTGCACCCAGCTTGTTCTTTTTCTACTCATGGGTGACTCTCCATCCAACGTAGCAGTTTTAAAGATGCAGGAGGCCCCTACACCTTGATGGCTTTGCCTGCTGGCAGGGCTTTTCATCCCCATCCTCATCCAAACGATGTGATCCTTTGGCTCTGTCGCTGCCAAGGGAATCAGGCTGCAGGACTCTAGCTCCCAGGCACAGAGAAGCGATGCCTGGTCAGGAGCAATTCGGGTTACCCCCTCCTCCCCACCCTTTCTTCTGGTACACAGCCCTGATGTGAGAGGAGAGAGGCTGTGAAACCCCATCTTCCTTTCTCTAGCCACAGCTGTGGTTGAGTTGATGAGTTTTTGTTCCCTTTTTGGCATATGCTCCTACTTCAGCTTCACCCGAGCTCACAGGGACAAGGCTGTGCTTCAGCTCCCCACTCCCATCCCACGGTGGCACGAAGTGTTCGGAGGCGGTGAGTCAGGCAGCCCTTTCTCACCCACAGGCAGCTGCCTGGTGGGTTTGTGGTCTCCACCAGCAAAACGCAAGGAGCCTTCATTTCACTAATCTTAACACAAGGCTGACAGCGTTCTCCATTTGACTGAGGTTGCCCTCAGTCCGTCCTTTTGTTTTCAAACCCTAAAGCCTCTCTAGTTTCAGGATTCCTCAGAGCTGTAGATGATCACCCACTTTCCTCCTCACGGCTGGGTCCACGGATGCTTTAAATCCAGCCTCAGATGCAGATGGTGCATCCAGACCTGTCAAGAAGGTAAAGGGACGGGGCAGAGAGCCATCAGAAGAATCTCCCTGCTGCAGAAAAAGTTGCAGCTCTGCCTCATCAGCCATCATCAGCCAGGGCCAAGCACCTGCAGAGCCAAAGCTGTGCTGAAGAGCACACCTATCCCTACTGAATAGGGCGTTTTCTTGACACAAGTGCTCAGCAAATGTCTTAACTGCCCCACAAACTGGCAAGTGGCAGCTCGTTTAGACCACACTGCGTATCAGCTGGAAGGAGGGGATGTGAAATACAGCAACACTGGAAATCCCGCAGTAACAGAGACACTGAGAAAAACAAAGCCACCCTCAGAATACTTCGCTTATTTTTTTCTTTTTTTTTTTTTCTTCCTCTGAATAAAGGAAATTCTTCTGCTGTCAGCAGTGAGGGGAAGAAATTACAGTGCCTGTAGTAATGCTGCCCTGAAGGAGGAACTGACCTGGTTCTGGTGTAACAGAGAGCAAAGAGCTGCTGAGGTGTGGAGGACTCATGTGCTGCTCACCCTGGCTCTTCTGAAACAGCCTTCACCAAATCAGCACAGAAAAATGCCTGCCACCCCATCACTGACCCGAGATAACTTCACTTAACGAGGATGTAAAGTCTTCAGCTTGACGTTACTTGGAAGATGTGCAGGCATTCACTGATTCACTTGACTTGATCTTAAGCAATAAAATAGTAGATTTGGGCCCTCAAACACATAGTTGTGTATAAATGACACCTCCCAGAGACTCTGAAGGAGAGGTCCTTGCTGCCTTCTCCCAGCTCTCTCTGGCAAGTGGCTGCCTGGGTGGAATTTCCCCGGTGACTACCCAGGCTCTTTGGCAGCTGAGCTTACGCCCAGGGCTCCCTGAAAGCCTGGGAGATCCTGCAGGCGTGCAACAAGCCCAGTGCTTTTGGAAAACGTTGGACCTACCGTGAGCACGATGCTCAGGCAGAGCAAACGTGTGCTTGGAATTTCCAGCCCTCCTGCTGCTGCTGCTGCGAGGTCTGCGGAGGGGGAGCCCCCACGGTACCTTCCACCCCCATAAACCAAGCCTTGGTGGATCCTGGCATGGTGTATCTGGAGGGGCTTGGCACCTAACAAGGTCCAGCTGCCGTTTACCTGGCACCAGGTGGAATGGGCCAGCAGGTTATCGCGATGTGAAGGTCAGGGAAGACAAATAAAGTTCTGCGATCTGTGTTGGGGTTTACACCGAGCCAAGGGAGATGACAATCTGGTACACTCAGGAGTTTATCACTCCTGAAACACCACCTTACGATATCAGTTCCCCCTCCTTTGTCATCAGAGAAAAAAAACTCACACTTTCCTAACTGAAAGTTCAGTCTAAACATAAATGTCACTGAAAGCCCAGCGAGACCTTTTGTTTTCTAGTTTCACTCTCCTGAGCTGTGGGGAAGATTATGCAACAGGAACACTGGGGTGAATCATCTTCTGGCGTTGCAGTAAATTAGGAAATGTTTGCTGCCGTGTTCTATGGGTTTCTACTGTCTACTTGTGGTCTGCTTTTGTTCTGTTCCAGTGGATCTCAGTGTCTTCAAATATGGAGTGGTTGCCTATTCCTCTAGGAAAATGGTCATCATTAGGCCCTGTAGCTCAGCTTTGGAGAGGAGGGTAGTGATGGCAGCTGTTGTGAGGAAATGGTGCTAAACAAAGTCTGAATGTCCTTGCTCAGCGTTTTCACTCCCTGTGAATATTTCTTGGGAGTCTTTGAATTTCTTTCTTGGTTCCTCTACTGTAACTCCAACCAATGTCCTAACTCACGGGGCACCACAGCACAGAGGGGGTCAGGATTTCCCTCAAACGTTTGTTCTCAAAGCACAAAGCTTGGCAAGATCCCAGAGGCTATTCTAAGAAAGTCTGAGTATATCAGAGGAAGGACAAATTGAATGTAAGAAAAATCATGAGTCAGGCTCATCCCTCCTTCCTTTCAGCTTCTTTTTATTTATGGTTCAAAAAAAAATATATATACTTGTCTTGAAGCATGAGAATTCACAAGTTCATGCTTTTCTTTTCACATTTAAGGACAGAAATAATTTTTTGGAAGGAAATCGAAAGGCTGAGAGAGCAATTACTACTGTGAGATTCAAAGTAAAATCATTAGAACTGGAAACACTACAGAGGACATTTACCAGACACTTGGTTAAGAAGATGTGAGCCTCAGTTGCAATTTCATTTCTGGTTGCTCCTTGTACCACTGCATGGGGTTTTTTTTTCAGTAAAGGATTAGAAGGTGGAAAGTCCTGCAAACATCTGAAGCTAGATCAGAAATTCCACAAATGAAACCCCCCGCCGTTAAAAATCACAGTCTTGAGTTAGGCCTTTTCTGAGCTACACAATCTGTTATGCTTGATATAAATTAAACTCCAGGCAAATAAAAAGGGGCATGAGCTTATTAGCTCGCTCTGTAAAGCACTCCGTGTTCATTTCTTCTGAATAAGAAAATATGAACTTATTTTGCCATGGAAATCAAATAAGGCATCAAAGCCCAATTTCCTAAGGACAGTATCTATCAGTTTCTTTGAAGCAGACGTTTTTATGACTAGCTATGTTAACAAATCCAAACTAAGTATCCAATCTGTCAAGGAGAAAAATAAGTTTAGAATGAAAGTAAGTATTGCTCGTTAAACTTTAATGGTGAGACATTTAAAAGAAGAAAACCATCCATTATAATGTTGGTGGAATAGTGTGTTGTCAGATTCTCCGGAGAGGATTTTTATCATGAGGTTTAAATATATCATATTAAGGGATGGCTGTTACTCTGTTCTCTAACCAGAAAACTTTTTAGAGGAAAAGTTTATGAGCAATATATATTCCCTTGAGAAGATTTCCTTAACCGCACGGTAACTAAACAGAACGGCTGGGCACTACTGCTGCCTGTCCCAAAAATGTGCCTGGGGGAAGAGTTGTGCTGGTGCAGAGCTGAACTAAGCAGCGTGTATCACCATCAGAAGAAGAGTACAAAATAGCCCTGAAGGGTTTATTCATTATTTTAGGTTGGAACCTGCAAGGTCCAACCAAAGAGAGCCCTTCCTTTGGGCCTTGGTAAAGAATTTAGGCCCACGCTGATGAATCCTGGAGCTAGAGACCATTTGCCTGCTTATCGCATCTGAATTTTGTGATCTCCCAATTGATCTCTGGGTTTTGTAGGCTCATCACAGCCCAAGCGCGATGCCAGCAGCCTGTTAAACAGTAAGCAGGTCACTATGAGAGTTTTAAGGACTGCACGTTCCCTCCTGACATCTGAGACTGGTTCTGTAAAGGGGCTCCTGGGTAGGCTGGATAAATCTGACTTTATTGGAATGCTTCCCTCGCCATGGCTCCATACACCAGGTTAAAACTTCAGATAAAATGTACCCTCTTCCTCCTCAACCTCCATGACCTTTTTCAAGACAGAATTTGTTCTACACTTCCTTCACTAACCCCTCACTTCAATGATCACAATACACAGGTACCCAACTCAAGTCAGCCCCTGCTTTGCAAAAGAAAACCTTTTTTCCCCTTTCATAGAATCATGGAATGGTTAGAGTTGGAAGGGACCTTCAAGACCATCCATTTCCAACCCCCCTGCCCTGGGCAGGGACACCTCCCACCACACCAGGTTGCTCCAAGCCCCATCCAGCCTGGCCTTGAAACCCCTCCAGGGTTGGGGCAGCCACAGCTTCTCTGGGAAACCTGGACCAGGGTCTCACCACCCTCACAGCAAAGAATTTCTTTCTAGTATCCAATCTAAATCTCTCCTCTTTCAATTTAAATCCATTCCCCCTTGTCCTGTCACTCCATTTCCTGACCAAGAGTCCCTCTCCAGCTCTCCTGGAGCTGGATCTTCAGATCCTGGAAGGCTGCTCGAAGGTCTCCCTGGAACCTTAAAGCCTGTTTAGTTTTTAAAGATAGGTGGGAGCGATTCAGTATTTGTTATAAGCTACTTCCATGCCCAGAAATCCATAAGAAAGGAAAGAGCTCCAAAAACTTGGTGTAGCTTTGTCTCCGGGAACCTCAGCACAGACACGGTGTGGGACCAAGCTCCTGGCCTGGTGGTGTCCCTGCTCAGCCCCAGCTGCAGCCATCTCTACCCTGGCAGCACAAGCGTGTGCAAACCCTTTGAACCAGCGATTACCACCTCTGCAATCATTAATGATTTAATGCCTTTGATATCGCTGTCTCGTCTCACTTTCCTTAGTTGCAAAACGGTGTGAGGTCACTTCTTGAGTGAAGCTGTGAAGCCGTGACCTCCATGCCTTGCTGAAATCTTTGCCAAACTTGCACCACTTGGGTTCAGATCTTTCATCTCAAAGGCCTGCCATAGTCTGGTTTGCCTTGAGGTTTTATTTGTTCTTTTGATTTCAATTAAATCAAGCTCAAACTATTCAGCCTTTTCTGAAACGAGGACAGGGTAAAATTGAGGATTTTGCCTCTTATACAACAGCTCTGTTGACTTTCCCTCTGAGAGACATCATTAATCTTCATAAGAGAAATCTGGCAAAGGAAGAAATCTTTGGAAAAAAAATTGGATTTTGGGGAAAAAAATCGCTCAAGTTTGCCTAAGTTAAAAGCCTTTGAAGAACCGCAGTTTAGAGGTGCTTGGAAGGAACCTGCTGGATACTCACTTGTCCTCTCTGAATGGCTTGGTCTGGCAACCAGGTGTGACCCCAGCACCCAGGGAACCTGGCTTTGTCACTGCTCATGGGTGCTGCAGGCAGTGTGGGACCGATGGCCAACACATGGAGAGGAGCTGGAAGCTGTGGCAGTCTTGCAGAACAAAGTTTGGGCAACAAAAACTGGACATGGATGCCAGTGCAGGAGAGAAGAGAGGGCAGAAATTCAGGCTGTGCATTAGAGAACAGAACAGGAGATACCTGCAGAAAGGGAGTGGGGAGAAAGACCAGACCTGGAAACGAGTAGGAGTTGTGGAAGGAACCAGAGAAGACACAGACCTGATGATCTGTCTGTGCCACCCTACTCTGGCCCCCACAAACCCATTTATTACGTATTTTATAAGCCTATCCTTATTTTCTCCGCAGTTCTTATCAGCATGTAGAGCCTAGTAAGAGGTGAATTAGAACTGCGAGGGGATGGAGGCTGTAGCCTGCCGGGCCCCTGCTCTGTTTGGTGCAGAAGGTGGGAAGCATGTTGTGAATTAGGGAGGAAATTAGAAAGAGAACCAGTTAATGCAGCTGAAAAATGACCTGGAAGAATGGCTGTAAAATCCTTGCCTCTGCCACAGAATAGTTGAGCAGAATTAGGCAAGCCACTTGAATAAAATAGTCCCAGATGGTCACTAAATATATATTCTTCATGTGCCGAGTTCCTGACTCCCAACTGGATCTGAGGACAGCCAGGCTTCGGGAAGCTGCAGCGCTGCATGGGGACGGCGATGGTAGACACATCGTGTCCAAAACCAGAATTAGTGAATACTTTTGAATTGATTTCTATTTGCCTCAAATGTCATCTATAACCCAGGCATAACAACACCCCCACATCTCACAGGGGAATGGTGAAAAATAAATTCTCCAGTGCTTGTCATCGGTGCCCTAAGAGAGCTCATAAGGAAATGAATAATTCTGTCTTCATAGCAGGATCTGAAGAGCATGCAGCAAATAAGGCACGGGGCCACACGTTGCACAACAAACAAGAACAAGGGGCTGAATAATGGTTCACCAAGCAAGTTCATACATGGAAAGAGACAGGAGCCTGACAAGGAAAATTAGGCATAGTCATATAGCAGAACATAGCACATATACGGTCAACAAGACTCGGTGAGCACCCTTCTTCCTCAGTGGCAACTCCTGCCTTTTGAATACTTGGCTTTGTCACCATCTGAGTACTTGATTTTGACACTTGAGTACCAACATAAGCCTTCCTGTGAAAAAGCAGCATCGCTCAAGTCAGAGAGAAGGTAGAATACCTTGTGAAGGTAGAATACCTTGTGCCCGATGCAAGGGGGTTGGGGGTCACCTTGGGCTGGAAAAGATTTCTTGCTTTTCGGTCTCTGCCCACAAATAGTTCCATGCCTACACCTCTCCAAACAGTTGTCTCGAGAGTTTCCTGTTCTCAGAGCTGCCGCAAACCTGGGGGGAAGCTGCTATGTTTGTCCGTACTGGTGTCACCTTTCCTGGGATGCCAGCAGGTAGACCCCTGTGGGGCTTTGGGGAGCTGCTTGGTCTCAGCCCTTGCTAGATCATGCCCTTAAGTCTTAGGAGAGCGTCTGTCAGATGCTGCAGCTCTCACAGGCCTCTGTGAAATCACAGAACGATAGGATTCACTGATGTTCACTGACCTTGTCCATCACATACCCTGTGGCTGCAGCTCAGGCTGTGCCCAGTTGTGCCGGGGGGGGTTGTCCTTCTGTGCCATGGTGGGTTGATTGTGGCTGGCTCAGGTTTCACCAGCAGAAGATGAAAAGCAGCCCTGGGTGGATGGTGGGGATGTGTATACTCAGCATAACCCAAAGATGGCTTTTGCCCGCAGGCTAAGGCTGGAGCCCTGGCTCTACCACGCCAGCCAGAGTGAAGTAGCACAATTCTACCCAGCAGATTACCCACCATCTACCCACCAGATGTGTGCCAGACACACGAATGAGAGAGAAGACCCACAGCTTCTCCATCAGCAGTGCAGCGACACACGTTAGAGTTCACCAGCTGCACATTTGATCTCTTCTGCTTGAGATATGAGCGGCTCTGCTCTACCTCCATCAGCAACAGCCTTGATGGTGCCCGTGGCAAACGGCCACACTCCCACGTGTTGCAGAGGGAGCAGTGTTGGAGCTCTGGCTTGCTTTTTTTTTCAGCTGAGCCGTGCAGAGATTTTTTGTCAGGCTCAGCAAGAGGGTTGAGAACATGTAGTCTTACAGTCCACGAGCAGACCCACCATAAGGCTGCGGACTTTGCCTTTGAAGCACGGAGCGATGCCCTGCCTCATAGCACCATCCACGGTATCTCCGAGTTTCTTCTGCAGCTCCCGTTGTTTCAAATGGATTGCAAAGTGCTCATCACCTGCCAGACGTGAACTCCCGGCACTAGTCAGCTGAAAAAGCAGAAGGACGAAAAATGGCATAAATTGGAACAATTCTTTGTCACATACAGGGCAGTACAAGGGCTGTTTTTTTAGGATTTGGGTCTCTGGAGAATATGCTTTCTGCCCCACTTTCCCTGCAGATGTTGACACTTAGATATAAAATGTTGACTGTGGAAATAAATAATTTTTAAAACAAGTGACCTTAATCCAGGGAGACGTGTCAGCCTTGGGTGGATCTCAAGTTTCCCTGTTGAGGCTGCCGTGGTAATCTCAAGCTTATAAAGCTGAAGGCCAGGGGGAACCAGACAGACGTGCCATCCTTGTGCGTGGCCTCCGCACAGCTGCATGGTTAGCTTTTCCCTCCTGGGTCAGCCTTTAAAAGGACTTCATCAAGGCTGATAAACCTAAAATTAGATTTGCCAGCTCCAGGAGGAGCGTGAGCGTATCTCCCCGTCTCTCCTCTGTCTTGAGGCTACATCTTTATTCAGCTGGGGGTGGCTGGAAACCAAGGTTCTTGCCTAGTTAGGAGCTACATGGACACACATGCAGGCAGGGAGCATCATACATCTGTTGGTTTGTGCTCTGCTCAAGTCCACGTTTCCACTGACTCCACCAGGTTTTGGATCAGGCCCTAGATGGGAATGAGGGGAAGGCGGGAGACAGTCTCATTAGCACAGAAGTGCCGTTAGGCTTACAACAAACGCCAGCAAATGATCATTTCCTGTCCTCTGCAGCCCTCTGTGTGTCTTCTCTGCCAGCACATCCCATGGGGAAGGGAGTGTCTCTGGTTATGTGTTTGTTTAGTGCCTAGTACAATGAGGCTGTCTTCCAGTTGGGGCCACTTGATGCTCCCACAATACAAATAATAATGATTCTAATAATAAAAGGCAGACTTCAATGGGATGTGGGTCAAAGCTGCTCAGAAGCTTTGGCCTTTCTTGCTGACTTGCTTCCTCCCACTTCCTCGCTTCCTCCTCCGGTAGAAGAGCACTTCTACATCATCAATTCCCAAAGGTGGCTGTCCTCACTGTTGTTTGGCTCCGCAGGAAGCACCATTGCTTAAGACACTTGGCCTTCATTTTCTTTTTGTTGTAATCTTTTTCTTTTTTTTTTTTCTTTTTTTTTCTTTTTTTTAATTTTTTTTCCACTGACGTGGTACAGAAATCCTCTTTCCACACCCTTCACTTCCCAGGAACATCTCAGATCACCCTCCCTACACAGCACCAGTGTATGGAGGCACTACATTTGCGGTGGCCACGACTTTTTCCAGCCCTGGAGGCAGGGAAAAAGAAGTGGAGACACCACCCTGGGAAGAAGTGGAGATACCACCCTGGGGCATGAGCTGGGCAGGAGGTTCTCCATCCAGCTGTGCGATGTCCTTCTCGCCAAAGGACAACAGCTCCGGGGATAGGTTTAGGGGGCAGCGGGTGGGTGCGTGCTGGGCTGACTTGTTCCCACAGTGGGTGCGGTGCCAGGCAGTTTAGCTTTGTCACCAGGGCTGGTTTCAATTTTGTTTTTCACAGAGCACTTCATTGACAAAAATGCCTCTTGGCTGAGGTACCTCTTCGGTTTGGTTGGAATTTTCCAAGTTTTTGGACAAAATTGCACACGAGGGTTTTGATTCTCTGTCACTTAATCCGCTCTTCTCTTGGAAAAATGGAAGCTGAGTGAAAAAAGGGGCAACTAAATGTATGTGAGGCCTCTGTAAAAAGATACAACCATCAAGGAATGAAATCTGTGAAAAATTTTTAACCGAACAACCATTTTTGCAGAGAATATATATAACATTTTCCAACGAGCTTTACCAGTGCACTGTAATTAGAGAGGAGTCCAAGCCACAGAGTTCAGAACCAGACTTTCCCAGAATTTATGGGTGTCTCTGTCTGGGTTTGGTTCAGCCAAAGAGCTGAGAACCCAACTCCCACCTCTCCCGAGGCTGGAGACAGAGTTGGTTTGGAGGCACCTCATCACACGGAGCATCTGGCTCTGGCAAGGCGGGATGAGCATCCCACTCTGGCTGAGAGAGAAACTGGCTTGTTTCCACCTTGCCCAAGCCCTGGGTAGGGAAAGGAGGACAGACGGAGCCGTCTGTACAGCTCCCAGCATCACACTGGGAGTGCTCGCAGCCATAATATAAATTAATGGATCGCATTTGCAAATCACACCACTTTGGAAATTCAAGCCAATGACAGAAAAAAAGAAAAGAGATAAGGAGAGAAGGCAAAAGGGAGGGAATTGCACAGATTTGCACCATCCCTGGAGGTATTCAAGAGAGAAGTTGACTTGGTGCTCAAGGATATGGCTTAGTGTTGGGTTGTGTGGGGTGTTATTTATGGTTGTTGGGTTTTTTGTGTTTTGTTTGGTTTTTTTTTTTTTTTTCCCCATTGGTTGGACTAGATGATCTTAAAAGGTCCCTTCCAACCTAGGTGATTCTGTGATTCTGTGATTTTATTCGAGAAACAACAGTATTTTCTCTTTCAAGCCACAAGGTGTTAGATAACCCAGAGGGGATCCAAAGTTTAAAGGAGACAGGGAACTACTGGAGAGAGTCCAGCGCAGGGCAATGAAGATGATTAAGGGATTGGAGCATTTCCCTAACGAGGGAAGGCTGAGAGAGCTGGGACTCTTTATCCTGGAGAAGAGAAGGCTAAGGGGAGACCTTATTAATGCTTAGAAGTATCTAGCCAGTGGATTGAAGCGGGATGGAGCTGGACTCTCTTCTGTTCTTCCCAGTGACAGGACGAAGGACAGCGGGTACAACCTGGAACATGGGAAATTCCATTCAAATATGAGGAAAATCTTTCTGGTGATGGTGTCAGAGCCCTGGCAGAGGCTGCCCAGGGAGGGTGTGGAGTCTTCTTCTCTAGGGACCTTCAAGACCCACCTGGATGCCGTCCCGAGTGATGTGCTCTGGGCAACCCTGCTTGAGCAGTGGAGTGGGACTGGGTGGTCTCTAGAGGTCCCTTCTGATTCTGACAATTCCCTGATTCCATTCACTGTAGAGGTAGCTAGCACTGCCGAGGCTGTGCCCAGGGGGCTGGAGAAGGACCTTAGGTCTCCTCGCGTTCGGTGTGGTGGGGAGACACTTGTGACACCCAAAAGGTATGTATTTCTCTGCTAAGATATTGTGGGACAGGCTTTCAAGTGAGCTCCACATCTTGGATGCTGACTGACCTCCTTAGAAAATCTGGCCCTGCCAGTGGCTGCCAAGTTCCTGAAACACTGGCCCTGGGCGATTTTGAAAATATGGCCACACCTGTCCTCGTTTCGCATCACTATCAACTTCAGAAAATCTTTAGATTGGCGCGATTTCAGCATTGTTTTGAATTCCTCCTGCCAGGTGTTGTTTGTGGAAACCCGCTGTCCTCTCCACAGCACATTATGTCTTAGAACAACTTAATCTCGTGTTTTGGACCCAAACCAACGTGCCATTCCTGCAGGCTAATAAAAAAAATGGGTATTTTATTTTCATGGTGTGAATATGCTGGGGTGGTTTGAAAGGGATTCCAGGGTCTGGTGAAGGCAGGCTACCTGTCTTGCTCCTTGTTGAGACTGGTCGGGGCAGGCTGCCAGCAACAGCTGTTTCTTAATTGTACAGACACTTATCTTGTTCTGACACCACAGGCAAACATTAATGTTTTTTTCGGCAAATATGAATTTGGAGACTGGCTCTATTGGCTTTCGAAAGCTGCGGGTATTTTTCAGTGCATCGGAAGAGGCAGATGGAGGGGCAAAGTCTTGGGGACACACCAGAGCCTGGTGGCACCTATTAAAGTCGTGACACAAAATGGTCTTGTAGCACCAGGCATTTTCAAGCAGAGGTGACAAGGAAAGAAGAAGGAAGAAGCCAAAGCCAAACCAGTATGTAACCATAACAATAATGTAGAAACAATCCTTGAAGAGAAGAAGTTGACCTCCTAGAGCTACCCACAGGATGTGCCTACCTGAGGCTATGGGAGATGTTTGGCCCAGCAGGGACAACGGGGCTTTGCAGTTGCCAGAAGATTCTCGCTAGGAAAGACCTCAAAATATTAAAAAGCAGATCAGCCAACACAGTGGTGGTGGCCCTGGATCAGTACCTGCCCGGAGATGCAGTAGTTGTTCGGCACATTGGGTGATGTTCATCACATGGGTGATGGTGCACCCATCCTTGTCCCAGGCACGTAACCCACTAACGGGTGGAGGTCCCATTTGTTCTCCTGCTCAGTCCCTTACAACTTCAGCTGCATTTTGTACAGGAATAGGTCAATGCATTAGGGTTAATAATTAAGGTTAAAAAAAAAGTAATAACTGGATGTATTCAGCAGCATGGAATGAAATTGGGTTCATTTTATGCAAAAATATTCAGACAGGATGTTTTAAGCCAGGCTGTGAGAGGGAATAAACAGATAACTTCCCAGAGGTGATTCCTTTCTTATTTTTACCAAACTCCAGTTATCATCATCTGAACCTCCTCCCATTTAGACCAGACCTCTTAACCACGTGTGTTCTAGGGGTAAGGAGAGGCACCACTGAAGGGCTGTCGTTCACCACTGAAGGGTTTCATCGTGTTAGCACTGGGATGAAGTTGTCACTGCTCAGGTTGGTTAGGGACATCAGCACTCGGCAGCGATCTGGCATATTCAGTCTTTTCACACAACTGGCCCTTTGCTGAGGTGGGGGCTGTTGCTTGGGGCTTGTCTTGGAAAGGATGAGTGCACCGAGAAGGACCACCGAGGAGACACGTTCTGCACCAGATTATTATTATTATCATTAACTTCAGGAGACACTTTTTCTTTTCTTCAGACTAGTTCAAGAAAGAGCAGAATCAAACCTTTTGGCTTTGCAGACTTCTGAGCTAACTTAGTTTAAAAATCAAATGGTGGTGAGAATGAGCAGCACTGGCCCCGTTCCTTCACCCACGTGGTTATTCCCAGTCACTTCAGGGCTTCCATTTGAACTACACCTCACCTTGGACAGTCCGTCAGGATCTGCTGTGGCTTACACCAGTGCAAGTGGCTGGTTATTTGAGCCCCAGAGATGTCTGTGTCGAGGCAGCATCGGTTTCTGCAAATTCTATGTACGCGACCTGCCTCCCACGCCTGCTCCAATACCCATCTCTAATTTTCCACCCGAGGAAGCCTGTCTGCGTGTTTGGGCGGGAGCATTTCTCAAGATTCCCAGTGCTGCGTGGCTTTCAGCAGAGGGTTTTATTTTTGGTCCTGCGTCCCTAAAGCCAAAACCCCGCTCCTCCCTTTGCTGTGACCGCCAGAGCCGGGAGGCTGCTGTAAACAGCGCTGGAGGAGGGAGCAGATAGGGAGGATGAGCTGGGAACGGAGCTCCTGCTGCAAGGAGGGGCTGCAGGGATGGGTATGATACATCCTTGTCGGTGTTACTATGATTTATAATTAAGGTTTCCCTGGTGAAGACATGAGATCACCAGGAAAGGGGATCTTGAAATATCTCCGTTTCTTGTGCGAGGCATGACATTTAAGGTTGCCCCCCCACTAAAGAGAGTCCTTGAACAGAAAACAGCAGCTGGGACCATCGGGGTTGGTCTGCAGCCGTCTGTCAACCTCTCGCTCATCCTCCATTCCATGAGAAATCCTATGGAATTAAACAGGCTTAAACAACAGCTTCCAGAAAGGTTAAATTGAGTCATTGCTCTACCCCCCCCCCC
>VZRU01013574.1:139991-151223 GCA_013398155.1 Pedionomus torquatus | reverse complement strand
AAGTCTGCCCCATTCTCCCGAGTTCTCAGCATCGCACAGGCGCGGGCCGTAGGGCTTCTTGGAAAAGTGGCTTGCCCAAAAGTTTTTCATTAGCATTTTACCGTGAAAAAAAAAAAAAATACACACCCCAGCCACACAAGCATGTGGTTTCAATCCATTAAAACGCTGATTCATAACGTGTTTAGCAAACATTTTCTCCCGCATCTGCAAACACCAGCTACTTCCAGACTTTCACTGGCCCACGGTTGCTGCTGCTGAATGCATCAGCCTCCCCGAAACCAAGAAGGTGAAGTTTCTTCCTGGGCGACAGCCATCCCTCTGCACGGCTCTGCCTTCCCCTTGCTTCCACCAGCTTGGAGGGGCTGAGGTTTAACTCATCTGCACTGATGCCCTCGGAAAAATGGGAAAGTCACAACTGTCTTTGGGCCGTCCCTTGGCAGCACATCCCAGCCCCGCAGTGGGTGAGCTCTGGAAAGAGTCTTCGTCCATCCGAGCTGCTTTAAAAATAAAGGAAAATAAAATGGAGCCTATGGCCGGGGTCAGGCAGACACCCCCCTGGCTGTTTGGGGCAACTGAGCACTGCCAGCAACCCCGAGCAGGTCAGCATTTCATCCTTGGCATCCCAGCGCAGGTCTGTGCTTTGTCCTTGGCCGCGGAGATGACTCACCGGCAGTGCCTCCCTACCGGCCGAAATACCAGCTCCTAACTGAGCCGCCGCTCATCACAGCTGTTAAAATAACCCTGAGATGAACAGACCCATCGACTGCCTGAAAAACAACAACGGGCTCTTGTTCGGGGCTGGCTTCCTGCAGAAGCGAGGTGGCCAAGGTGGCACGGGGACCGGGGCAACCTCTCAGCCCCAACAAGGAGGGTGCAAAGGCAGTGAGGTTCCTACAGATTCAATAAAAGCCTGAAGCCCCCCCCTTTCCTTGAGCCGTGCACACACTGAAGCAGATTTTGCTCACTACTCTGAGGAGGCAGAATTACCCACAGGTGGTTCTTTTCAAAAATACATATGGGCTGAGGCTGAGAACATATGGTCCGATGGCACAGTCATAACAGAGAGCCAAGGTTCCCTGTTACTCACCCAGCAATGAAGCAGATTGAGAGAAAGACACCTTGAAACAAGGAATGCCTACTGCCCCCATGGGCATGAATCCCCCCTAACCAGGGCATCCTGTTCCCCCAGCCCACCCTAATCAAATTAGACATTTATGGGGATGTGCAGTTTGGGGGGTGGTGGTGTTTATCCCTTGCTTAGGTGCCAGAGATGAAACCCCAGGCTTTCTCCATTATTTCAGCATATTTTTTGCAGGATACATAAAACAAAGCCCTCGTAATGTCTGGAGAGGGAGATTTGGTCACATATTTCCTATAGATGTCCCCAAAGCTGGTGCTTGGGAACGAGGGGGTTGCTCCACCTTGTCCCCTTCGGGGCTCACAGCGGGGCCAACCTGGTCAGTCCTTACCCCAGATTAACCGACCTCCTTCCTCCGCTGACTTTTAAAGCACAGTTGTATTGATTAATTCTTACTAATTTGCGTATTCCACTGCTACACGTGGCCCAGATTTAGGTAACTGACTACGTTACAAGGAATCGTGAGCAGGAAGATGATGGTTAGAGAGGAGCCAAGGTAAGAGGACAACTTCTGCTCCAAACCCAGCCCCGGCACCGGGGAACGGGCAGACAGAAACTCACGAAGGGACAACGCAGACTCGCACCTAAACGCTTTCAAGCCACCGCCATCACTCCATATACTCAGATCACCTCATGCTAACAGCCAAAAACACCCCTCCCGAGCCTCCAAAACGCAACCGAACCATCCAAGGCAAGGCGGCCGCCCCGGCGCCGTTCTCGGTGTTGGGGCTCTCTCTTGCGGCCGGCGGCGAGCAGCGCACGGGGCTCGCTGCACAGACCTTCTGGGCATGTCCCTGGCCCCTGGACCACCCTGTGGGGGTCTCTGGCCAGTCCGTGCCCTCTTCCACACCTTGGGGTTTGCTGTTTTCCCCACGCAATGAACCCCCGCAAGATGAAAAGCGGCATCTCCCGCTCCCCGCTTCGACGGGGGGCTCCCCATCCCTCCCCGCCCATCAGTGGGTCAAACCAGGGGCTTCTCCAGCACCCACAGCCACTTGCTGACCCCACACAGATCCACCAGCGCTGCTTGGTGGGGTGGGAAGGGGTGGGCAGGGAGGGCCCTGCAGCTGGGTGCTCCCTGGGCTGCACCCACAGCCCCTGAAAGCAGAGGGGCTGAGCCCTGGGGCAAGGCAGAGGTGAGGGGCTCCTGGCCCCAGGGATGGTGAACACTTGCTTACAGCCCTTCCCAGCCTCTGCTGCAGTGGGCAGGGAGTTTTTCTCTAGATTAGTGCCCATCTAGGCAGCCGGGGCCATTAGCTCCACAAAACGATGTCACGGACTGACGTGCTGTGGCCCAGGGCTCTGGGGTTTTCACGGTCTTGGATGTTTTCACATTCTGCTGAGCTACTGAGTCCGGCCACAGGCAGGAGGTTACGGTATTGGAAAGACATCAGAGCACTGAAAGACATCCCCCTTCAAAAATCAGCACCCTCCTGTCACCTGCCGGCACCGGGACCGCAGGAAAGGATCCATCTAATTGCCAAACGGAGCAATATCTGTGTCAACCTCTAAATTCTCACAGCCCAGCAAATAACAAAGGCCTAACAGCACAGTGTGAGTGGCCGGTGGGTACCACGACCTACTGCTGCTGCTGTTCTGCAGGCAAGTCTCCGGAAAACCACGCAGAGCAGAGCAGCTCAGCCTTCCCCCACCTGTGGCTGCACCCAGGGCACGAGGCTCCTGAAGCCAGCAGAGGTGGTTTGGCACATACTTGTGGGGGGGAAATCACCCTGTGCCAGGCTGTCAGTGCCCGAGAGCTCTCTGACCCCAGCCACCCCACTCTGGATGCTGGGGCCGGGCTGGTTCCAGCCACGAGTTGTGGCTCTTACCCGAGAGAAGAGCCAGTGGCCGTTCCCTGCCCGTGCTCAGACAGCACATTAATAATCCTGAGCGACAGCGCTCGCAGGAACCGATACGCCACGCTAATAGATCCGTTCAGACACGGGAAGGTGCCCATATGCTTTGGTGATTGCATCGCTCTCCCTTATTGCACCACATATGCTGTGCTTTTTGCACCTAATAGATTTCTAAATTGGCTCTTTCTATCTGAGTGGTCGCCTTAAGTGTTTCCATATCACATCTTTTATGACTAATAAGGCTTCTGTTCACTTAACCTGTGCTGCAATCGGCACGGGACACGTTTACATACCAGCGCCGGCCACGGCCTGCTCAGTCCTCCTCCCCGATGCTCCACGTTGGTGGTGCCCTGCCACGCCGTGGGGTTTTGGGGCACGTGGGAGCTGCTCCATCCCAGGGATGGGGTGTCCCACGGGGAGTCCCTGGAGCCCTCTCAGCAGCAGGCTCGAGCATCTTTCACACGTGCCCTGTTCAGAAGGAGCACAGAGGTTTGCTCTTTCCTTTCAAGACAAGACCAGAGGAAGAGGCAAGGAGACCTGCTGCTCTTTTTGTCACTCTGCAGCCCTATAAGCATGGCCCATTAGAGAGAAGGACAGCCCAGAGCTCGGGGGGCGGGGGAGGTTTAGCACGCCAAGACCAGGGGATGAAAGAGCCCGTTGAAAAATGAATAGCAACAAACCAGCAATGGCAGAACTTTTCAGGACTGGGACCTGCTGACCCCTGAGCCGCAGGGCTAGGACTGAGCTAATTAAATAGAAAATAAACAGTCCTGAAGTGCCACTTGCCCGAGCAGGCTGGCTGCCTTCACGGAGGATGGCCCACGCCACCTTGTGTGCCAAAAAATAGGACCAGAGAGTGGTAAACATCCCATTTTGAGGGGATCGGTGCTGATGCCGTGCATGGCCGGCCACAGGGAGGAGGATAACTCCCCCTGGGCTGCAGCTTTGTGGCTCTTAATGCTCTTGGTGTATTTACACCCTGATTGAATCTGGGTGTAAGACACCCACGTCGCAGAGCTGCGTGGAGCAAGCGTGAGCTTTGCCCTGCCCGTACAGCGCCTCGCGCAGTGCCCAGGGAGGATGCAGACAGCGAGACAGCACCCGTCTCACACCCAAAGTAGCTCCTTCTCTCCCCCTCCAGATCTGCAGAGCGCAGTCTTCCACCCCTGCTCTTACCTTCACGAGGTACAGACAGGAGAAGGTACCTCTCAGGAGATGAAGTTCACAGCTGCTCAAGTGTCCCCGCTGCCCTTCCACGTCGGCTTCATTTGTCTTGGCCGCGAGGAACCACAATTGCGCTGGGTATGCCAGGTCTCCCCAGCGTCATGCACAAGGCCAACATTCCCCTGCCTCCACGGAGAACACCTCTCTTGGTGTGTCCTTGCTTTGCATCTTCTCAGCCACAAGGCAGGCCCAGAGTCCCCTGGAGCTGTTGCCTACACGGATGGCCTTTCTCTCCCACTACTATTCCCCGCAGACCCTTGGAGCAACTCTTGTCCCCAAGACAAGAACTTGTCCCCAACTCATGTCCCCAAGTGCTGCGGTCCAAGCAGTAGCGATGGTCCATAACGAGCACCGTTCATGCACCCTGCCAGGTCCTGAGAGCCCCAGTGCTCCCCCCAGCATCCCTGCAAGGGTTAATGGCAGGGTTCGTGCCCCAGCAAAGCGGAAGGTGCCAGGAGCAAAACAAGTGATGTTTCCGAGGTTGTTTTGTTTGATCAATGCTATTAAACTGATAGATTGTTTGGGGAAGCTTTTTATCTCAGCCCTCACATCTGTTCTGTATTTGGAGGCAGCGGTACGAGGCTGGGGGTGAAGAGCAGGTGCTGCAAGTGTCTGGTGAACATTAGGGAACGTTCACTCGGAGGCTCCGGAGCTGCCAAAAAGTGCACTGATTGGACAGATGTTACTTCATTACTGTCAACTCGTCATCCTGGATGTTTTAAGGGAACATTTGTTTGTTAAGGAAACACAGCTGTTACCAAGAAATTTGTTTTTCCCTTCCTTTTTCTTTGTTTTTTTTTTTTTTTTTTTCTTTGGCTGCAGGGCAGAGAAAAAAGCCCAAGGTACCTGGGTACCTGCAAAGCCCCTCTCTGGGCAGTACCCTGCAGCTGAGGAAGGGATGCAGGCATGGCAGGACTTGCCCAGTCACCTGCCCAGGGCTCAGCTCCATCTAAATTCTCCTGGAAGTGTTTGTTTGACCTGGTCTTCAAAATTTCCAGCGGTGGAAGCTGGCTGGCACCACTGCTCTGGTTGTGGGGTCATGGCTTAAGCCACGCAGCAGAGATGGGTTTCCCATGGGCTTCTGGCTGCTAAAACTTTCCTCCCATTCAGGTTAAGGGCAGATCTTCCAAAAATTATTCCCAAGGCATATATTGTTGCAAGGAACTGCATGAATGGTGCCATCCACCAGCAGAGTTACCTGGAGGGGAAGCAGAGCCCAGTTTGGCCCTGCCATGAAATTCCTCCTGGAGGGCACATGCAGGTGGTATCTGATTTATCCCATTGCATATCTTCCAAAAAAAAAGATCCCATAGGCTTTACTCCTGTGTTCAAGCTCAGTTTCATCCAGAAATAGTTACTGGGAATGTCCAACCTGTGCCCTTGAAGGGCAGCCTCGAGCAGGAAGCCTCCGGTCCTGTCCTACAGCAGCAGGTCCCCTGCCTCGTGCTTGGGACCACCCTGCAAAAAACGTGCAGCCTCCAGGGAACATCTACGGTGCACGTTTCTGACCTTCTCCTGCAGTGGGTCTCAAGAGCAAACAGGTCTTCTCCATCCTCTGAATGAGACTGAGAGGCTTCACTTTCCCTGCGTCTTCGTTTCCCCACTGGGCCCTTTTAAACAGAGCCCAGGGGGGTGTTGGGGGGTTTAATTAATCCCCCAATGGCCTGTGATGAGCTGGTGGAAGGCAGAGCTGGCTGTGAGCTGACAGAGCAGTTTTTGGAGGAGGAGCAGGTCGCATGCGGGCGCAGCGGCAGCCTCTGAATCCATACTCTGCAAGAGGAGGTTGGCAACGAGTATCTACCGGAGCAGTGAGAGCACTTACTAGCAAAACCCTGCTTTAGTAGGTATTTAACCCAGGGTAAGTCTCATTTTGCTTCTCCTGCAGGTACTCCTGCCGGTACCTGTGGCTCAGTGGGTTAGGGAACTGCACAGCTCATTCCAGCATCCCTTTGCTGGGATCTCCTTCCAGTCCAGGACTTCTGGAGCTGCTGAATCGCATCGGCTTGGGCTGATCAATTCTGAATTATCAGCTTCCCACCTAATAGCACACTAAATGATTGCCCTGCACCCGCACATCTGTATCTATATGTCTTGCCATGCCTTGCACAGGCTTGCTTGCCTTCTATCGATTTTTATCCTCAAGCTTTTCCGCTTTGATTGATTCCGAGAGGGACGTGCAAATGAGGAGTCAAATATCTTCACGACTTGAGAACTTATCGAAGGAACTCACTGTTCTTAATAACCTCCCTCCTGCCGTTGGGTAAGCATCTAACGGCCGCTATGCTTGGCCAGGAGGAGCAAGCTGGTCGTCCAGAAGGATAAAGACTCTCTTCTCATTTCGTCCCACTGTCTGCAGGCAGTGAAAGAAGGTGGCCCAGTTTTACGCCTCTTTATAACCTGTTTCTGGTTGTTGCCACCACAGCCCCCAGCTCAGGTGCTGCTCGGAGGGGGTTACGTGGTCCTAAGTCCAAAGGAACCAGCTTATTTCAGCAGGGTGTCCTGCAGAGCTGCCAGGATCCTGAAAACAGCTCTCTGGTATTGTATGAGGTTGGAAGAGGACATTGTGTATGAGCATCGGAGCTCCAGGCAGGGCAGAAATCAGCCTCTGGGATAAAATACTGAAAGAAAAATGAAAACATCTATAGAAGCGTCACACAGTACACATCAATCCTATAGCATCTACACCAAGAGCAATGACTGGGTGCTGCAGTAGCTTCCCAGCTACACAGAACTTCCCCTTGTCAAGAAAACCATGGTTTTAAAGGCTACTGAAACCACCTTTGCTAAAGACAGACACTTAACTGGAGATGGTGGCAGAAAAATACCAGAATGTTGAAGGGAGGGAGAAATCTATCCATTAAATCTCCTCAAAGCCAAGCCACAGCCAACCAAACCATCTGTGGAACCAGCTCCTGTCTCTGTGCGGAGCCACGGCACCTCTCAAACTTGAACCTCAGCCAGGTTATGGCACGTGGAATCCACCTCCTGAACCCACAGGTCCCCTTCTCCTACTGGTCAAACTTACGATAACCTCGGCCCAAAGTAACCAGAGACTTCACAAACCCCCTCAAATTGCTCAAGATTTACCCAGCTTTAACTGACATTACGGTTATTAGGCCACTGGGGACTAATGATTTTTAGGAAGGAGTCCCCAGTGGTTCCCTATTTAAAACAAATGGGACACCAGGATCCAGAGCTCCCTCCTAGTCCTGAAAATCACCATCCTGATGTCCCCTCCTATGCCCGGCCCTTTGAAAAGGCTCCTGGGATTGCAGACAAGGTGCTGGTACCACCTTAACCGCCAGGCTTTTCCCATGCTTATTAATGTTAAATAAAAGTTGAATGCTCTTTGCAGTTCCAGCTGGAGCTGGAGACTTTCAGAACGAATCTGCTGAAAATGAGTTTTATATACTGACTGGCTGAATGGATAATTAAACAAATAACAAAAGTGAAATGCAATTTTGCTTTACCTCCTGGGAACATTATTGTTAGTTTATTCTTTTTATCAAAAGACTTAAGAAAAAGACAACAACTATGCAATTTAACAATATTGCTTTTGTAAACAATTTGAAAATCCAATAACTGTAAAACTTATGACATGTTATTAAAATGTCTTATTTTTTTTCCCCCCACAAGTGAAAAAGCAATTCCAATCTCAGATGCTATAATTTAATTATACACTTTAGGTTCTAAAGATACCATAATTCTTAGCACTGAATACATTCAATTTAATGTCCTTCTGGCATGCTTAAGAAGCTCAGACGTCGCTGAGCACATCGGTCAGGTCTCACAAAAACTTTGCTGCCTGGATGCCTCGCTCTTCCCAGCTGTGAGAGGTTCAGAGAGAGCAGGAGGCCACCACATGTCCCCAAGCATCCCCTTGCCGTGCCAGGGTGACACACCAGCAGGATGTCTTTGGTTTTCTTTGTAAAATAACCAACAGGCCCAATGCCAGAGGGTGGCAACTGGCAGCACCAGCAAAACAAATTCAACGTTGACTTGGGAAAGGGGAGTGAAGGTGGTGACAAGCCCTAGCCCAGCTCAGGGGTCCTTTGATGGGGATATCATAAAATCATAGAATGGTTAGAATTAGAAGGGACCTTAAAGATCATCGAGTTCCAACCCCCCTGCCCTGGGCAGGGACACCTCCCACCACACCAGGTTGCTCCAAGCCCCATCCAGCCTGGCCTGGAACCCCTCCAGGGATGGGGCAGCCACAGCTTCTCTGGGCAACCTCTTCCAGGGTCTCACCACCCTCACAGGGAAGAAGTTCTTCCTGAGATCCAATCTCAATCTCCCCTCTTCCAATTTAAAACCCTTCCCCCTTGTCCTGTCTCTCCCCTCCCTGACCAAGAGTCCCTCTCCAGCTCTCCTGGAGCTCCCTTCAGATCCTGGAAGGCTGCTCCAAGCTCTCCCCGGAGCCTTCTCTTCTCCAGGCTGAACAACCCAAACTCTCTCAGTCTGTCCTCATAGGACAAGAAATGGCATAAAGAGGGAATCAGGACACTCGGTCTCCTCCCACCATGGTCCCACAGACTGCCACCCACCCCTCTCTTGTTCCAACCCCTGTTGCAGGGACTTGAGCAAATACAGATTTGAGGTTCTTCGGCCGAGTGAGAGCAGGACCTGCCCTGGAAGCAGGAGTGTTTCCAACACAAGGACTAATTTGAGCAAAATTTAAATGCTAACAAATAAATAAAGGCAAGCGACGGTGAATTAGTAATAAGATACCTTTGGATGTTCGTTATGCTGGATTTCCAGGCAGTTAAATAGTTTAATGCATTTCCCTTTGGCTCACATATCAATCTCCCAGCCTGTCTGAAAATAGCGTCTAATATCCTCTCCCGTTAGACATTATTGGCGAAATGCCTCAGTGGCACCAGCAGTGACTCTCCCACCAGGTAGGGGCTGTGATTCATTGACAGCAGCGGCGTGTGGATAACGGATGGCAAGTGACTGTCAGCATGTGACGATTATCTCGTTGGGTTGCCTGCAAAACAATTAATGGCAATGACAAGAATTCACTTAATTAATCACCTCCTGTAAATAAAGGCATCGGAATAACATAAATCACCGCGTTGTTTCTAGAACGGGTTTGCTGCAAAATGCTGCCACGTGTGAGCGCGATGGAGCTGATGGTGTGGAAGAGGCACCAGAGAGGCTGAAATATGAAGTGGATGCCAGCCATCCTTCCTCCAAACTTTGGAAATGTGGGAAGTTTCTTAGGGAACGGGCTTGCTTTAGCTACCGATTTGCTCTGAAGTTCGCGGGATGCTGGGGACCGGGTGGTTGAGCCACGAAGCAAGAGCTCCTTCTCCTTGGGTATGAGCCTCTCAGCAGATTTACTTGGGAAGCAGCGTGATGCTCCCCACTGGTCTATTCTCCATTGCAGCAGAGCCCCAGGGCTCCCATGGGGACGAGAGCACAGGTTGATGCTTGGCTGCTGGCCCCACCAGGTTATCTTTGCTCTAACCCATCTCAACACACTCTCATTTATTCCCCTTCAAGCTCCAGGTTGCCTCGAGAACTCAAATTTTCACCATACAGTGGGTCTCAGAGCAGACCCACCAGCAGCAGAAGCCCCATCAGCTGCTTTCTCTGTTACTGATGCTCAGCCTCCAACAGATACAGCGCTGCCGCAGCATCACCTAACAGCAACCCCCCCACCCTGAGAGGCATAAACCCGCTTCACACCCATGGGGCTCCCTTCTTACCCAGTATGTCCATGCTGGAAACCTGCTGGTGCCACCTGGGATGAGCAACTGCGGAGCCCCATCCAGACAGGATGGCACAATCCTGCATCCCGGCATGGCATTCGGGTGTTGGAGATGCTCGAAAGGCTCCTGTCTCCCCCCCAAAAAACCCTTGTGATGGAGCACCTCACAAGATGACCCCACCTCTAGCCTCTGGCAGGCTACGGGGTGTAAATCAGGGCAGAATTCGACCTGCAGAGAAAACAGTGGGCAATAGAAAGAGAAAACGGGTAGGTGTTAAAAACAATAATCAAGAGAGATTCCCGTACCAGCCATAAATAACCCCAACCAGAAAAATACACAGGACGTGTCATAAACCGATAGCGTTCTAAGAACGCTGAAAGTTTCTAAAATTAATTTTCTTCATTTTACTTTATTAAAATTGCTTTCATTTATCTCCTGTGTTAAATATTTTATTTTTCCATATTAATGGCTGCAATTTCTACTGCAGCTTGTTTCTGTCATTAACACTGTACAAACTTAATATCATTAGTAGTTTTTTCCCTTAATTATGTGAGTGGAGAAGAAAAACATCAAAGTTTCCGTGAAATTGGAATAGTATATCTAAATTGCCTCATGTTTATTTTAACATTAACAGTAAATGAAGCTAATGGGCTTTTATATTATTAAAAGCAGCCATTTGTGTCCTGCCTGCTGTAATATATAGCGAAGCTTTAAAAGATGTTAAATAATTAGTTATTTAATAGGGATGTGCCAAATAGATCAAACAAAAGGCAAACTTCCTGGTGGCAGAAGCTTCGGTTCAAGCCGGGGCCCCTTTGTGATGCCTTAAAACCGTGTTATTTCCTACACACATCTTATGTCCCACTGTTAATCTGATTGCTTTAATTTACAGCAGGCCCAGAGGGTTCCTGGCTCGCCAGCCGGGGGGGGAGGCTGGGGGGACAGCAGAGATGCATGCCTAGGAGCGATGGTGACGATGGCATCGGGAGGATGACACGGCTCCACGTCACCTGCAGGGGCTCGGGAATGTCTTCTCCCCCGTGCGAGGTCTTCCACAGCAAAGCAGTGACCTTCCCCTGTCCCCAGGTGAAGGCTCCTGCACTGGAGGAGGAGAAGGGGCTGATGCCCACAAGGAAAAAACGGAGGGCCACCAAGATGCTCAGAGGGCTGGAGCACCTCTGCTGGGAGGACAGGCTGAGGGAGCTGGGGCTGTTCAGCCTGGAGAAGAGAAGGCTCCAGGGAGACCTTGGAGCAGCCTTCCAGGATCTGAAGGGAGCTCCAGGAGAGCTGGAGAGGG
>VZRU01013574.1:125241-139964 GCA_013398155.1 Pedionomus torquatus | reverse complement strand
GATGATCTCTGAGGTCCCTTCCAACTCTAAACAGTCTATGATTCTATGAAATAGCGGAGGCCAGCAGGACCGGGGCAGTGATTGTCCCCCTGTACTGGGCACTGGTGAGGCTGCATCTCAAATACCGTGTCCTGTTTGGGGACCTTCACAACAGGAGGATCATTGAGAGGTTGAAGCGTGTCCAGAGAAGGGCAGTGGAGCTGGTGAGGGGTCTGGAGCACAAGTCCTGTGAGGAACAGCTGAGGGAGCTGGGGGGGGTCAGCCTGGAGAAGAAGAGGCTGAGGGGAGACCTTCTCACACTCTACAGCTCCCTGAAAGGAGGGGGTAGCTGGGGGGAGGTTGGTCTCTTCTCCCAGTTATCAAGCGATAGGACAAGAGGAAATGGGAAACAGCCTCAAGTTGCACCAGGGGAGGTTTA
Organism: Pedionomus torquatus; assembly: GCA_013398155.1. Lineage (NCBI taxonomy): Eukaryota > Metazoa > Chordata > Aves > Charadriiformes > Pedionomidae > Pedionomus > Pedionomus torquatus. Next base: position 139,546 of record VZRU01013574.1, on the reverse strand, counting down.
GGATGGATATTTGGAAAATTTCATCACTGACAGGGTTGTCGAGCATTGGAACAGGCTGCCCAGGGCAGTGGTGGAGTCACCATCCCTGAAGGGATTTAAAAGATGGGCAGACGTGGTGCTGAGGGATGTGGTCTAGTGGTGGACTTGGCAGTGCTAGATAAACGGTTGAATTCAATGATCTTAAAGGTCTTTTCCAACCCAAACGACTGTATGACTCTATGACCCTGCAATTCCACAATAACAGATAAAGCAACGAGAACTGGCAACGCTCTCCTCCATCACCCCCCCACTTGAGGAAGCACAAGGCTAAGTTCAAGAGCAAGTTGTTAACTTGCGGCCAAATTACCACACTGGCCTTCAGGGCAAAAATTGCAAAATCCTGCCCATCTAATGGGGAGCACTTGCAGGATTAGCACTATTTTTCTGCCTTCCCACAAGGCGGCACGAGCTCAGTTCTCCTTAACACCCCGTGCTCATGCCAGATAACAATTAAACACCTCTGGCCTTTCTCACACTCAAACTTCAGCACTTTAAAAAGACTGTTAACAGCCTGTATTTTCCTTCCCCATTTATTTCTGTGCTGGGCAGATGCACCGACTTAAATCAACTAAAGAGAGGGCGCGCAAATGAGAGCATCCCTCTCTTTCAAGCTATTAGTGCTATTAAAAATGTGCCTGCAATTAATAATAATAACAAACTGCTACGGCTTAAATAAAATCGATAACAAATGGCAGATTTGCAGAAGGCCTTGGGAAAAGGCCGGGAGAGGGAAGGGAGGACATGGGGAGGGACACGTGGGGAAGGACAGACAGCGCCGATGCTCCCCAGCTTAACTTAAGCAGGGCTTAACCCCCAGGGGTTGTATTTTTGTCTGCTGCTCATCTCACAGCATCTTCACGGGGGCTTTTTGAGCTGTGTGCTCCCCCGACACCAGCCTCTAGCGTGGGGGAAGGGATGTTATTTCCTGTGCCTTGGAGAAGTGGAAAGCCGTCGGGATAGGGATGGCTCTGCCGCTCTGCAACATGGGCTGCACATGTAGAACTGGGGAAAAAAATAAAATAAAATAAAATAAACTGACCCCATATTGCGAGCTGCAGGAATTTATCATCTGAGGAGCACTGGAGAGGGGAGAAATCGCCGCGTGGTTGTCACTCCTGTCTAGGAGAAGTTGTTCACACCAGCAGACTGGGAGTTTACACCAGGCTAGAACATCCCGGTTGGTCTTTCATCACCCACGTGGGTACGGCTGAACTTTAGAAAGTAGCCCCCAGAAGTCAAACATGGCTTGAACAAATGGGTACAGCAGAGGCGTGTGCTGGGGAGATCAGTGGGGATGAGGAGGGATTACGTTAAGGATTTTTGCTTTAGCCTTTCTCTGGGTCAGGGAAAGTAGGAGGTAGAGCGGGACAAGAGCAGAATTGCTTGGGGAGGTACGAGGTTTCCCTAAAACATCCAGATCTTGGGATGACATTAAACTCGGAGCTTTCAAGCCAGAGAGTTATCTGATTCAAAGCACTGGCTTTACACCCCGCTTGGCCCACAGATGTTCAGAAAGCCACGCTCTTCCTTGGTGCAAGCCAAGGACACACCTGCGGAGGTCCAAACTTTGACCCAACAGACATCCAGCAGCTCAGGAGAGACCCAGGAGCAAAAAAGCACGAATCGTCAGCCGTGGGTGTGAAGCAACACCAGGCACCCACTCCCGTCCTCGGCTGTGGTTTGGGGGAGCTCCTGCACCTCCATCCACCTCCGTGCTCTTCACCCTGCCCCATCCATGATGGGTACCACCATTCCTTCATCCGAGGTGACAGCATCAAGCGAGCCACTGCAGGTTTCTCCTCCCTTCCATCCCGCACCTCCAGGCAGGAGGGACAGGAGGAACATGCCCCGTTGGCCGAGGGAGAATAATTACAGGGAAGTGGCAGCTTTTCTTCTGCTTAACTTGCTTTGGAAGGAACAGTTGGGGGTACTACAGAAACTAATGTAAGGTAATGTAATCATTTACAGAAGATTTGTGGTAAATGAATGTTTGGCCTCTGTCCAAGCGCGCAGCCAGGGCTCATTACGCCGGAGGAGATGGCAGTGAAAGCTTTCCACGGCCACTGTTTGTCTTTCATTTCATCTCACGTCTGACCCGCCTGACCTCGGCGAAGACTTTGCTTTTTTCGGCTGCGGCAAATGCGATTTCTACACGGCAACACTGCGGATGCTCGGCAGGAACGAGCCACGGCTTTCTCAAACTCCAGCACTTTAGCAAAGAACTGAATTTTTATATATATATATATATATTTATTTTTTTCTTTTTTCCACATGAAAACAGCGGCAAGGGCTCTGGGATAGGGTAACTTAGCAACTCCACCACAGGGATTAGGAAAATTGACTCCAGACCAAACTAAAACAGCAGAGTTTCCTGTTTTGAGCCATTCTGTACTATATTAAAATTATTTATGAAAAGGGTAAGGAGGAGGGGAAGGATGGGGAGTGGGGGCTGCTGCTGGGAAAGATGGGCCTGGGGAGGGATTTTTTCATCCCACTACTGGGCTCAGGGAGGAGAAGGACAGCGTGCTGAGGGCCGAGATGCCAAGACAGGTCTCCACAAACAGGACCGTGGGTCACCTGGGGTTGGGCGTCCTCCCCCACAGGGACAGCAGCTCCATCCCTCCGATCCGATTCGCAAGGCACCGGGAAGCATCCCCAAACCCGCCAGCACTGTCGTAAGGGGCAGATCCATGGCTGGTGGTGAAGGAGGGAAAACCAGAGGGATCTGAGCTTCTGGGACAAAACGGATGAAGCCCACCAGCACGATGAGCAGACGTTGCCCCTTTGATCTATTTGCTGATCTCTCGATTCCAGGCAAAGTTTGCAGTGCCTGCAACTAGAAGTTTGGGGGTTTCTCGCTTTTCTAAAGGAGGAAAACATGACAAATGGTGGATGTGAACAAGCCACTCTCCTGTGTTGCCTGGATGCACCGCACTGGGGGTCTGCTTGGTGTGGCAGCATCGGACCAGGGACAAGAGGGGTGTGGAGGTGTTGCTCCTACGCTTCCTTTGGCTGTTCCCATTTTGGAGCGCCAGAGATGTGCTGGGGAGAACTGTAGCTTGAGCTGTCCTGGTTATGGACCTGCCCAGGCTCCCACCGGCCACGGGGACATCCTGGCCACCACCACGGAGGTGTGGCTGGAGGGACACAGCCTGCCTGTTTCCCTGGTGGAAGCAGTTTTCCTGCTCCTCCCGGGGGGCCCCTGCGGTCGGGATGAAGCAGCTCCATTTTCTTGGCACGGGCTTTTTTTTTTTTTTTATTGTGAGGGATTTCAAAGAGCTGCTTTTGTTTAAGGATTTTTGGTGAATAGAATCAAGCCAGAAATGTTGCTGGTTTCAAACTTCCCGAGCCCGCCCGAAGGGGGAAAATACCCCAACGAGACCCACAAGCAGCAAACAGCTCGCTTAAAATCATCAAGGCAGAGTTAAAATAGCCTCATCCCATGATTGCCCAATGTCATGGGCCTTGCTGTCAGCTGCTGGAGTCTCCTCAAGACATCTAAAAGATGGTCACCCTGCTGTGTGTTTGGCGGGGGCTCCCCCTTCTTCTAGCAACGCACAACCACCCCTGGAGGCCCCACAGCTAAAAAGACCCCCAGATGAGGTACTTGCTAGAAAATCGTTGGTTGACATGGGCTGAGGACCTTGTTGGTGGAGCTGGAGCTGACCTGATGCTGGATTCCCCCTGGGGTGGCCGTGGGGTGCCCCTCTGTTGGGTGGGGAGGAGAACATCCCTGGTTCTACCCACGGAGAGGGACCACGTCTGTGGTCCTTGAGGGTGGGTTGAAATCACATCATCATTCAATCACTGCACTGTCCATCTCAAGGCCCAAGAGGACACCTAAAGAATGCTCATTTCTCTACATGGGAGAGGAGACCAAGGAGACGTGCCTTGGACGTGCAAGAAGAAAATTCAAAAGGCAGAGAAAAAGTACCTTGTCAGAGCCCAGTTCTCCTGCCATTTATCTTCTAGTCCTTAAGACATATTAAAATAGATTTAAAAGGACACTTAAAGTTTTTGCTCTTTAAGGAACACATTAGTGCTACATAGGCTTTTGTTTTAATTAAAATAGGTATTGAAATCCTCCATGAAGCTTCAGTGGAATTGTTACAGACTGCAGTTTTCTTATGTGCAGTGCAGCCAAAATATACTGTAGCCGTTATCTTGCAACCAAGCAGAAGACTTATTAATTTAGTTCAATCAAATCAAAGCCGCTTTAATTTACAAAGCAATAAAATCTGCAAGCATCACTTTAGATCAAAGAACTAAAAACAGCCTAAACACAAGTGGAATGTTTATTTTGTACAATGGTCCATAACTGCATTTATGTGATTTAAAAGCTTTTTGAAGCGTGTGATAATATTACATGCATATAGAATTGTGTCCTTGTTGTGGATCATTACTCCCCACAGAGACCAAAAAGCATTTGCTGTTCAACTCCTACCTAAAATATTTCCTTTTACATATCTTTTTTTTTTTTTTTCTTCCCCTCTTGCTTTAAATGGGATCTGTATGGTAATTTTTTGCGGGGCTGTGATGCAAAATCATTTACTAAAAGGGATGGGAGTGCTCGACGGCGTAAAGAAAATTCAGCCAGTTTTTCAGCCTTGGATAAAGGGAATACTTGATAGCTTTCTGGTGCTCAAGGAGATGCTTCACTCAAGGGGCAACAAGGGCCAGGCACCTCTAGGAACCCAACTGCACCATGGCTGCTCGGAGGAGCCCAGCACCAAGCAAAAAAAAAAGCTAATTATGCTGCTCTGAGACCAATTTCTATCCTCCTACTGGTATCAGCCATATCTGGATGAGGTTCCTGCTCGAAGCAGAAGCAGCGTGATGGGGAGAGCAGAGTGGTCCCATCCTGCCGGGAGGGACTCGGATGCACGTGAGATGCTCCAATCTCCCGGTGTTTGAAGGGCGTTTGATCAGAGGAGAAACCCTTCGGTCACCAGAAATAAAGACCAGAAAGAGCCCTGTGTTTTTAGGTTTCAGCTGTGTGTCTGCAAATAATTTGGTGTAACAATGCCCGCTCTACTGTACTTCAGAAGGAATGAGAAGTATTTGCACGTTAACAAAGGAATTTAATGGCTTGGAAAATGACTGCCGTTTGGAGCGTGAGGCTTTCCACTGTATCTGAGAAATCACACAAAGTGCTGAAAAACTAGATGCTGTTTCTCACCTAACCATAAAATCCTTCCAGATGTGGGGAGAATGAAATATCCTAAGACCGAACAAGCCACCCCAGCGCAGGGCCAGCTCCTCGCCAGCATTGTTTGCAACAGGAACACTCAATTTTCTTCGTGTTGCATAATTTTAGAGGTTTCTGCCAACGTTTTTTGGGACGATGCTTCACACCAACATCACCCATGTTTAAGACTTGGGGGGTTTTAAAAAACCCACCCAGACCCAGAACTAAATGTTTTCTCCTCTTTCTTTTCCTGGACTTTTCACTCAGGCCAGGAGATGGTGGCAAAAACACAGACTCTCACCAAAAGTAGTTGAAATACAGAACTGAGTGGTTTTATATATATAAAAAATACTGAGAAAATCAATTACAGTCAGACGATGGAAAACTAATGAAACCGCCACAGCTTTCGAAGGAAAAAAAAAACAACAACTCAGCCAGAGTCCCCTGTGCCGTGGCTGGGTTTATGAAGCAGTAACTCAGCCTGCCAGGGTTTTTAACAAAGGAGAATACAGCACCCAAACTGCTGGGTAGCTGTTACCCAGCGAGGTCCGGCGTTCCCGGGGGTGGCTACCGATGACCCCAATCCAGCCCCAGCGCCGGGGGAGCCGGTCCCCGGCCGAGGGTTCCGCAGCCGGAGCCGTCGGCTCGTGCCGCCCTCTCTTGCTGACATCCACGCAGGAGGAAAAGCAATTAAGCTAACTGGATTTTTTAAATTTTAGAGTCACTGTAAATAATATGGAGCATGAGTTATGCAGCGAGGGCGACAGTAATTGCCGGCTTCTTCACTTTTTATTACCGACAGCGCGCTGGGAGCTGGTTTATTGGCCCATTTGATGCTGTAACAGCCCTGCTGGGGTACGTCTTGCCCTCCCTAAATCTGCCTTTGGGGCTGGGCTCTCCGGAGCCTCCTGCAGGCTCCGTTTACCTGGCTGTCATCACGTCCCGTCCCGCCAGCACCAGAGATGATTTAAGCACTCTCCAGGCCACGACCACTAACTGCATTTTCCATAGGAAGACCTGCAAGCACCATGGTTCACCTGGAGATCTCTGGATATTTTCAACCCCGTTTCTCTGATATATATTAAAACCGAGTGCTGTTTCTGCCCAACATCCACGCCTGACTGCAATTAGTGCGCCCTCCAGGATTTCATCCAGCATAAACTGAGACCCCATTCCAGGATCTGTTAAAAATCATCTGTGCTTCTAAGGCGGCATCCGTTCAAATCACAATCTTTCATTCGCTCTCCCCCCCCTGCCCCTCCCCAACTTGAAGAGTGAATGAAACCATCAGCACAATCCTTCTTCCCACTTACCCTGGTGTAAAGAGAGGCGCATCCCACCGCTGCGCCTCTAGCACCGTATACATCTGTTCTATCTAGTTCCCTTCAACCACGTTTGCTCCAGAGAAAGCTCTCCTTAGCACGGTGGCCAGGAGGTAAAAGACACGCTACACAAAAAGTACCCAGTCGTTTGCAATACTCAACCCTCGTCCTGGTCTGCTACCTGTTAATAAAAAGCAGGGGAATTTTCTCCCCCCTCCCTGCTTCTCCTCAAATCCGTTACTTTTCTTGTTGCTGCTTAAGATGGCTTTATAAAGAAGAGCAAACTTCAATGGCAGCAGATGGCAGATAAGTAGGAATGGTAAATAGTTTTAATTACTGCATAATGTAAGTGAGACAATAAAGGGGAGAGAGTGGGAACAAGCTGCTGCCATGGCAGCCCTGGAACTGTTGCGGGACCCAATTTGTCTGGAAGGCAGCATGTGTTGCTCTTAGTCTTAGGAGGGCTTTAAAAGAGAATGCCGAAAAATATTAATTGCATGGCTCATCTGCCCATCCATCTTCACAACCGAGTAACACGCTTCCTTAATTTCAGGGGAATCGCTTTCAAATGGGAATCATGCAAATGAGTATTTTAGCTATTCATTTGTTTTACTGCAAGCGCTTTGTGAGCAAATGGCCTACAGCTTGCAATGAATTAAAAGACACGGGCACTGGAGACCGATTTTTAATACAAAGTCTTGACACAGAGACGACCCCGACCGACAACACAGAAAATGTTGGCATAGCAACTTTGGGCATTTTCATGCAAATTGGCTCCTATATAGATGATACGAATGCAATGTTTTCCTTCAACTAATCATCATAAAATTAGTTTCACTATATTTAAATGCTTCTACTTAATGCATTATATCCATATGCATGAAATTGCTTCAGCTAATGCAGTACATAAAATGCCAAAGATACAATGAATAGCCAAATTGCAAACAGTTATGTTATCTCCCATAAAAACTCCTTTTTTTTTCTTATTGAATGCGTGGGCCCTAAAGGCATCTATCACAAATTGCTATTAATGCACATACACACATACGGGCGCGCACCCCCCCACGAAACACCTACATTTAAGTAACGTTACGGCTGTTATGCAATCTGATACAATCCAAAAAAGCTAAATTTAAGCCGGGCTCTTGGGTTGTGATTGTTGTTGTTGTCTCCATTGGATGTATAAGCTATCATTAACTCATTAATTTCACAGGGGAGATGAACCTGACGTTGTTCCTCTTAGCCGGCCCTCTAAACTTCAAAGAAATGACATTTTGCGTGGAACTGCCCCTGCGCAGGTCCCTGGCTCGCATCCCACTGGTTCTTGTAATACCCAGGTCTGTTGAGAGGAGAGGGAGAAATTGCCGCTGCCACTTTGAATTTCCTTGCTTTTGATGAATTTATTCCAAATCCTGCTACTAAACTGCACTTAGGGGTTTCTTTTTACTAGATATCTTTTTTTTTTTAATATATCTGGACAATATTGACCTGAAGGACAGGCTTATTCTCTACCTGCCCTTGTTTCACACTCGCTCTTCGGTTCAGGACAGGATCTCCCCAGTGCCTCTGCTCACTCCCCTCCTTGAGTTTCTCCCAGCACGACCCCCCCAGCAGAAGAAGTGACCCAGTTTGCAGGAAAATCTTTACTGAGCAATTGCCAGAGTCAATGCAAGGGACCTTTTTGGAGCTTGACTGAACTCGGTCCAACGCTCGTGTACTGCACTTGGAGTAGGGGGTGTCTCTTGGGCTGGAATATAAATAATGACTCTGCTTTGCGATAGGAGCACATGGGGCTTGGTCCTGGGTTGCACAAACTGCCATGAACACTTAGATCATGGAGGAATTCTCATTTGCTTCCCAAGAGGCTCTTCAGCCTTCTCTTTTGGAGGGCTCCATACGCCAGCCCACATTTCCAGTGTCAGGCAGGACAGACTGCAAACATCTTTTGCCTGTCCAAAATACTAGGGACGATAAATCATTAAGGAAACGTTACACCATGCTAAATGCTGTCTGGGGAGTTATAGATTTGGCAGCATTCAGCCACTCATCTCCTTCTCCAGCAAAGAATTCAAAGGGAAACGAATGGTGAAATCTCTATCCCACCTTGGAGACATTTCGGATGGCTCCTGTATCTCTGATGTCTGAGGGTGCAAGTGTCACCACGGAAGGGAAAAATGGGACCGTCACACCCACATTTGGGCCAACAGGTAATAGTCTCTAGCTCTGCATTCCCCATGTAGGGCTCCCCAAAAGTGCTGCGGGGAGCAGAGGAGCAGAGCCAGAGTCCCACAGCTGAGGAGGAGATCTCAAAGGACCAAATCCAGTGCCTCTAGACAAGGAACACAATGTTGTGTAGCCTCCTCATCACAAAGTACATGATCAATGGTGCCTGTGTAGTTTGCCATAGTCCTTAGACCCCAAATACACTTCCAGAAAGTATGAATTTTAATTGTATCGGTTCTTCTAACACTACATATGGATGGTCCCAAGCAACCAGCAAAAGTCACCCCCCAGTAGCCGGCTGGCTGATTTCAAGAAGTCTCAAACTGTTGAACAAGTCATCTGGTGTCAACGTCCAATGCTGGAATTCCCTCCCTCTGCACCTCCTTGGTGGTTTGGTACCACTTGCACGGAGATAAAACACCTTCCCTCATCACTCAAGGACTAATTGCGAGATGATTTAATTAAAGTATACCTCTCCTTCCCCCAAGTTAGTTGTATTTCATATTGCTCTAGTAGGAGTAATTTGCAGAAATTAAGTATTGCGTGTCACCGAAACGGTACAGGTGCAATGGAAGGAAAAAAACAACCCCCTTCATGCGGCAGCAGGCAGTGCCACCAGAGCTCAGTGGAATATCTGTAATGACTCATTAATTCAGCAAATGCTGCACTTTGCAGCAAACATTCAAATTATCCACAAAGAGGCTGTTTTTAAAACTTGTAGGTTATTCATAATTGCTCAATGAACACTTCATGCAAATGTACTTTAGCCCATTGGGCAAACTGTTTGCTTTGAATATTTGCTACATAACGCTCAATTAGCCCCAAGAATTTATTACATCATGATATCTTTAAGGCCAAGAGCAGGATGAGGAGAGGAAGTCAACGGGGATAACGAGAGCACTGAGAGCTCTTCTGGAGAGCAGGAAGAGGCACAGACCCAGGATAAACCATCGAGTTTTGGCCAAACGTCGGGGAAGAGGTTGGGAAGAAACGGCTTTATGGGTACCACACCATGGTGGCTGCTGTCACGCGCCTGGGGATGCTTCTGGACCCGACCCGTGAAAGCAGATTTACCCATTCACAGACGTCTGTGTGTAACGTGTCCACATTTGCCGTGCATTAAGCACTCCAACCAAGCCCCAGGGATGCCCGTGGTGAAGGGCTTTGCACAGGAAAAAGGGGAAACGATTTCTTCTGGGGCCCAGAGAACACCCCCCACCCCGGCTTGCACCGTCCCCTGCCGACAACAGTGTCACAGGGGAAATAATCCCAGCATTTACAGCTTTGCTTTCTACCAGGGCCAACAATTTTTCAAGCTGTTAATTCGCTTCATCTTACGATTCGCAAGTGCGTGCCTCCCAGATATTGGCAATCATAATTTTTATTACTAGTTATTGTAACAGTGAAGTCATATTTGTCTCCATTTCACCCTGGAGAGTAGCACGGCAGCAAATTAATGCGGTGAGCAGGGCAAGAGAGGCAGACGCTGGTGGGGTAGCGCTGTCGCTGCTCTCTGAAGGTGTCGCTTCTTGTAGACGAAGCGGTGGCATCGGGGGGGCCAGCCAGTGGTGATGGGCCACCACATCACCACCACGCAGGGGGGTCCACGCACAGTGGGGAGGAGAATTGGGGGACGTGGGTGTGAGTTTAGTCTCAACTCACAGAGCAGGGCGCTCCAAAGAAAGGCTTGTGGGACTTTGCGGGCAGCAGGAGGATTTCCTGGCCACCCGGTTTGTCCATGGCTCATGGGCCAGCCCAGTGGGAGCTTTGGCAACCACCCTGCCCATCACTGAAGCATCCTCTTTACTCCCTAGCTGACACAACACTAATTCTCTTTTTTGCTCACGCGTGATAAATGTCTTTAAAGACCTTAAAAAATCAGAGCCAAAGTTTGCTGAAAGACAAACCCAGCGTTTCTTTGACTTGATATAAAACACGTTTCTGTCTGCAGATGTGCACCAAATGCAAGAGAGCTTGGCAGGCACCTTTGAAAATGGAATTAAATCTTGATGCAGGCCATGGGACAGGCTTTGCCTCTAACTCCACAATAATTCGACCTGCCCAGAACAGGGTGCCCAGTCCCGCGCCCAGTCCCCTGTTTGCCCAGGCACATTCCCTACTCCAGACAGGCATTTCTGAATATGGCAAGAAATTGCCTGCATTCCCAAGGGCTTGATGTATGGATTTAAGTACCTTTGACATCATCCCTTTTGTAGGGCTTGGGAATGTGTTGTTCTCCAAACCCTATTGACTGCTGGGCTGGGTGGCATCAGATGGCTCTGTATCCAGGTAAGTCTCACAATGAATGTACCACTGTCATGTTTAGGAAGCAAGGAAGGACTCTTTTAAGGGAAATTTGACACAATCAGTGTCAGTGTGTATATTATCTCACAAAGCAAAGCTTTCCTCCATTGGGGAAAGCACGGCTGCTCTGAAACGCGCTGCCTCCAGCCGTAAGCATCCCACAGGAGTTTGTCACTCATCAATGCATTGTCACAGAATCTTCATGGTTGGAAGGGACCATCAAGTCCAATCATACACAGACACAAGAAAAAACCCCAAAACCCAAAAACCACACACTCCCCACAAAACAAATCACCCAACCCAACAATCTCAGCCACTAGATCATGCTCTGAAGTGTCACATCTACACGTTTCTTAAATACTTCCAGGGTTGGTGGCTCCATCACCTCCCTGGGCAGGCTGTTCCAGTGCCTGACCACCCTCACAGTGAAGTAATTCTTTCTAATATCTAATCAAAACCTTCCCTGCCGCAACCCCAGACTATTTCTTCGGGTCCTGTCGTTATTCACATGGTCACTCCTCACCACGGAGGAGCAACTGCATGTCATGGAGGGAATCAGAAACAGAGCCCGTGTGCTGGCCAGACCTCATGGTGCCAAAAAAAGGATGGATGGCGTCCACAAGAAAAATGAAAAATAGCAACAAATGGGGAAAGGCAGCATCTACCCTCCCTGAGGCACGGCATGAACCCATGGCGCTGTGCTACGTGTGCTCCTCTAATGCTGAAAACAGCATCAGGTGGCTTTGCAACCTGAGATTTAGTTGTTTTTTTTTTTCACCTTTTAACAGTCACAGATGGTTCATTTAGCTGCTGCCACCTTAGAAACATAAAGCTAATCGGTCTTCTCCTACTCGTCCTGGCTCTCACTGTGAATGACCCCGAAAAGGGCAGGACTGGAGGGGCTGCTCTGTGGGGTGAGCTGAGGCCCCCCCCAAGCTCTTCCCACCCACCATCCACACTACAGTTGCTGTTGGATGCTTCAGGTGAGACGGGATGGCTTCCTCCCTGGAAAGCCTCTTTCTTAATAGGCAAAAATAGGTAAAACTGAGCCAAATCTCTCCCTCCCGCCCCTCTGTGCTCAAGCCAGTCCAGCCCAGGTGAGGGGATCGGGGCAGCTCCCAGAGAGGCATCTCTGTCACTTACTTATGGCATAATTGGATATGTAGTAGTTCATTAATTATATATGTATTTTTTTTTGTTGTTTCCTCTCTCCCCTCCCCCAGATGGGGAGCACTTATGCTTATCTTCAGCTAAATAACTCAGGTCATAAAAGGTAATACCATGGGTAGCAGAATGTAAACAAACGCATTCTACCTCAATAAACATGCTAATTTCCAGCTATAATATTCACAAGTAAAATATCCATCACACAGACCCTATTTGGCGAAGGCAGCAGCCCTCATCAGTCAATGAAGTAGGCTCCTGCCAGTTCACTGCGGGAGGCAAATAGTACAACTTAACTCACTTGATGATGCCCTTGGGGGGAAAACATGAGCCTCATAAATGAGTCTGGAAATGTGATAAAAGGATAATCTTGCATAAATGAGTCTATATCATCATTACCTGCACAAACAGAAGAGCACGGAGATTGTTTGAGTGATGTGGCCGCATTTAATATAAATTAAGCCGGGGAGTAACCACACGCAGGCGGCGTTCATGGGCTGGCAGATGCTGGGGATGGTGGAGCTTGGATGCTCCCCTTGATCGCCCCCTTTCACCATGGGGAACCCCCCCTCGAGCCTGCGAGCACCCACCTACAGCTGAGCCTGTTCGGATGGGACAGCTGAGGCTGCCAGGGGACCAGACCCAAGGGGACAGCAGTAAATCCAGGTACTTCACCTGTGCAGGCTCCTCCTGGCTCTCAATCACAGAATCTTCATGGTTGGAAAGGGCCTCTGAGATCATCAAGTCCAACCATACACACACAAAAACCCCCTACAATCTTGGCCGCTAGAGCATGCCCTGAAGTGCCACATCTACTCTCAGCTGAATGTGGATCCGGCTTTGTCCTCTGTTCCAATCAAAGGATAAACAACTAATCTTCCAAAACAACAGCAGCAAAACCCTGAAGCACCTTTGCTACGGTGCTGAAGCCCCTTAGAACAAGAGATGATACCAAATGGCCTACTAAGATGCAGCCAAATATACGTAAAACTGGGGATGTTGGAGCTTGGATGCTCCCCTTGATCCTCCCCTTCACCATGGTGAACGCCCCCGAGCCTGCGACCACCCACCCAGAGCTGAGCCTGTTCGGATGGGAGCATGACCTATCTCCTGCTGCGTTTGCAAAGGTAGCCCGGAGCTGGGGCACTTTCTGTGGTGCCCCAGGCTCTGCTGACCATCATGACTGACATCACCTTGTCTTGGGAGAGCCCCAAGGTCCACCCCATGCTGGTGAGAAACTGAGGTTTGCAGCCGGGTGGCACCTTCTCTCCCAAAGCCAAAGCCTTTGTTGGTTTATGACGTTTGATTTTCAGCCAGCTGCTTTGGTTTAAAAGCCTAAAAGATTAGCCAGATAGGATTATTTTTTCCAAAGGTTGCAAAATCTTTCATTTTCGGCTTTTCGGGGGAGAACGCTGATGTTAGGGAACATCCTGTTCATCTGAGGTTAAAACCAGGCTGCTCGGATCACACTCTGCTGCAACACTGCTTGAGAACATCCCTCGGGGTGGCTGCTGGTCCTACTGGGTCAAACACCCGAGCGAAGGAAAAAGAGGCAAGGGGAGCTCAGTGCTCTGGCTCACCCCCCTTAGCCTGGCCCCCAGGACCTCTCTGCCTCAGTTTCCCCAAATGTCAAACTCACAAGGGAACTGTGAGAGTTTAAAACGTTTTGCTTCACCTGAAAGCACAGCATTTGGAAGGATAAAGCCCAAAGCCTTCAGAAGGATAAAACCAGTGGGTGCTTTACTTTCCCCGCCGGGTTAATCTCTGGGATGTCACAGCCCATCCACCACGTAGTGACGGTTTACAGTGACAAAAACCTTTCACAAACACAAGGCACCCGCTCATCTCGTTCGGATCAGTCTCTTTGCAGTCTCAAATGTGTCTCTCAAAAAGAAATATACTGCAACTGTTCCTGTATCAACAACCGCATGGCTGATTTAGGAAGCATTTGAAATGCTTGTTGAAAAGGCACAATTAAAAAGACGATTCTTAATTATTCGGACTATATGTTGATCTCATGGTTCCATCTGCTGCTAACTGCTACGTCGTGTAAATGGAAATCCTT
>VZRU01013574.1:109747-124933 GCA_013398155.1 Pedionomus torquatus | reverse complement strand
CCCTTTGATCCCTCAGCTTTTATAGGGGGCGTGATGGGATGGGCTGGAATACCCCTGTTCGGCAGCTCTGGGTCCCCTGTCCTGTCCGTCCCTCCTTGCAGGTGGGACCCCTTTACGCTTTTCCCTTTCCGACCCTCCAACGGGCAAACGACGAAAATTATCTGACCTCGGTTCTTCTAGCAATAAGGATAAACAAGGGCCTCTCTGCACCATCCCTTGGGATAATCAGGTCTTATCACTGTGAGACGAAACAGCTCTGAACAATGTGCTGTTCATTTCAGAGTTTAGTTCGTTAGAAGAAGCCCAGCTAAGAAAGTAAAACTGTAAAACAGAAAATTGGTTCATTTTACCTCAAACCAGGACACTCTGCTGGCTCAGGCAGAAGCAGGGAACAAACCCTGTACTCCCAGACACCCCCCAAACCGTGCCCTGCAGCCACCCAGAGATGCCAACTCAGGAGGCCACATGCTGTCCTGCTTTGCTCCCGCTGCTCCAAGACCTTGGTCAGGTTTGACCCGGACCCTCCAGGGCAGCTTTGGTAACTGAGCTCAACCAAGGACAAGCTTTCTCTGCTTTTGTTAATTCCTAGTCTGGTATAACGATGATGGTGGGTGTGTGCATACATATAGTTATTACCTGAGGCCAACGGAGGGCCACCAAGATGATTAGAGGGATGGAGCACCTCTCCTACGAAGACAGACAGAGAGCTGGGGCTGTTCAGCCTGGAGAAGAGAAGGCTCCAGGGAGACCTTAGAGCAGTCTTCCAGGATCTGAAGGGAGCTCCAGGAGAGCTGGAAAGGGACTCTTGGTCAGGGAGGGGAGTGATAGGACAAGAGGTAATGGTTTTAAACTGGAAGAGGGGAGATTTAGGAAAGAATTTTTTCCTAATATCCAATCTGTGAGGGTGGTGAGGCACTGGAACAGGCTGCCCAGGGACGTTGTGGCTGCCCCATCCCTGGAAGTATTTAAGATCAGGCTTGATAGGGCTTGGAGCCACCTGGTGTGGTGGGAGGTGTCCCTGCCCAGGGCAGGGGGGTTGGAACACGATGATCTTGAAGGTCCTTTCCAACTCTAACCATTCTATGATTCTATGAAAATACGGCAGAGAAGCCTGGGAAACCACCAAACTCTGCAATAGGGTTGTGTTTTGTACTGCACATGCCAGGAGGCATAACGTCCTCTGTGGGGTACAACCATTTCTAGCCTCAGCATCTCAGCCTCTTTCACCCGGCGGGATCTTCCCCTGACACGAGCCTTGCACAAATACAGGGCAAAATACCATTTCATATTCTTTCCTTTTTCATTCCCACTGCAAATGCAGCCACTCATGTTTGCAGCTGTGATCCCCCCTTTGATTACACAGTGCATTATTAAAGGCCACAGAATCTGAGAAACTCAGATGCCCTTTGAAATGAGATGCTAGGATACAAATTAGACTCTATTTAGTGGGGATTCAGACCTTCCTATTTAAAAAAAACCCAACATATTTGCAGTGGAAAAAACCCATGAGTGTTGAAGAACACCTCAAGTGGAGCCATCAGCTGGTGTCATCCAAAGGTGAAGGACCTGAGACAATTTGAAGCATCTGAGAAGCTTCCTATGGTCAATGAACAGCCACCATGGCATTGGAAACCACTGTGGATTAGCACAAAAACCCCAGCCCCAAATGGAGCAGTCGCTTAGGGGTTAATTTTTTATTTTTTTTTCCTGTTAAGTGGCTATTTGTGCCCTTGGAAAGAAAAACCAGAAATCAATAAAACAGAGGAGCAGAAATCTTAGTTGCAAATCTTGGCTGAGATACGAGAAGGCCGTGCCAAAAAGTGACACACTTAAGCTGGTGTGTAATTTTGATCTACGCGTTTAAAATATTTTTTCTCCCTTTAGTAAATTGAGGGTTTGAGTGGGGTGGAGGGAGGAAAAGCACGTTGTCATTATTGAAAACATACATTTCTAATCATGATGATTTCGGCCCATAAAATACGTTGGCTGGAAGCGCCGCGTTAAATAATAAGGGGTGGAAAACATGACTCATGAGTGCTGCGGACGTAGAGTACTTGGATGGCTGAAACAAAACACTAACAGTGGGTCTCCCGAGGAGGTGTACGAGGCTTTGAAATGAAAGCCCGGCAGCCGGTGCGGCAGTGCGGGAAGGGGTGTCCCTGTGGGCTTAACCTGCTGGGCTGCGGGAGAGCTTCGGCTGCTACTGCTGATGCTTCGCCGACCCTGGATGCCTTTGCAGCGGTGGAACCCGTCTGCTTGGCACACAGGGATCGTGGGGGATGAAGATCAGAGAATCGTCCAAGTTGGGAAAGACCTTTGGGATCACCCAGTCCAACCATCAACCCCACTCTATAAAGTTCTCCCCTACACCATATCCCCCAACAGCACATCTAAACCATGTTCAGGGGTGGTGACTCAACCACCTCTCTGGGCAGCCCATTCCAGTGTTTGACCACTCTTCTCTGTGAAGAACTTTCTCCTCATGTCCAGTCTAAATCTACCCTGTTGCAGCTTGAAGCCATTCCCTTTTGTTCTATTGCTAACTACATGTGAGAAGAGACCAGCACCAACCTCTCTACAATGTCCTTTCAAGTAGTTGTAGAGAGTGATAAGGTCTCCCTTCAAGGATCCCAGACAGCATCATAACACACAACAACGTAGAGATGCTCAGATTGCAACACAGGCAGAAAGAAACCATACAGACCTTGCTACTTATCATAATTATTGCTATTATTATTGTTATTATTATTATTACTAATGCAAGCTGTACAGACAGTTCCATGACACTGGTCCATGTTGCCCAGAGAAGCTGTGGCTGCTCCGTCCCTGGAGGGGTTCAAGGCCAGGCTGGATGGGGCTTGGAGCAACCTGGTCTGGGGGTCTGATACCTCCTTGGTAGGAGGTATCCCTGGCCAAGGCTGGAACTAGATGGTCTTCAAGGTCCCTTCCAACCCAAACCATTGTATGATGACACTCTTTCAGGTCACTTACAGGAGAAAATGAGGCTTTTCCCTTGAAATTCCTCAAGACTCAGCAGTACTGTTACAGATGTCAACCCAAAGGCAGTGGGGACACCCTGGTCACAACCCAGCCATGTGTGGGGTGCTGAGATGGCATCACCGTGCCACCACAGGTGCCACCTAGATCATCCCAGGACATCACTCACAACAATGACGGAGCTCAGCCACGCAGTAACCAAACCCGCAGTAACTTCAGGTCAAGCACAGATAATTTTTTTTTTTTTTTAAATAATAACTGTTTGCAACAACGGAATGAAATACACTACCCTCTTATTCTTTTAATAAATCTGCAGTGGCTTTTACCAGCCTTTTAATTCCTCACATCACGAGCCAAATCACATGCAAAGGGACTTACTCGTTCCTTGTCCCGGGCATTCCCCAGGGCTAATTCCCACTTGCTTAATCAGGGCCGTTTGGGCAGCTCGTTATGTGCTATTTCTCCATCGGGTCTCAGGGCAGAGGGAGCCCCGGTTCATGCACTTTGCAGGTGATTGATTCAGGCCACGTCCTCCTCGGGCTGCTGGAACACGAGAGCTGAAGACAACAATCTGTCTTCATCACCCCTCTGTGTTTCAAGGCATCCTACCACTTGCCATTTTGAGGTCAAAAGATTTCCATCCAGCCCCTTCCCCCTCTTGGAGCTTGGGGAAATATTTGTATTTGCACCAATCCCAGTGATTCTGACGCCGAATTAAAGTGGGACAGACTGGTACCATGAAAGGCAGCTTCTTGGTCATAGGTTGACGATTGCATCTTCCCATTACAAGCCAGCACCAGCATACCCACTCGCAACTGCAGACACCTGGACACACAAAAGAACCCCAAGAAATACATTTCCCTGGCTTCTCTATGCCGTTTGGACTTTGCCTTGGTTTCCTAGCAAGGATGCACACCCAACTTTTGCTAGTTTAAAGAGAAAGACTGTAAGGGGGGGGTTCATTTTTGCCAGCACAACTTTTTAGCAGCAATCAGGGCTGTTAGGCCTGATAAATACCTGCCTCTCTTTCTAAGTAATGCCTTCTCCTTGTATTCAACATATATATTTTGTCTTTGCATCACGTAACCTTTTCTCTTGCAAATTTTAACATTAAACACTTAATGTTAAGTTTAAAAAAAAAAAATCATCCTGTGTCACAACATCTACCATTTATCGCGCCCTTTTAATGGCTGTGACTTTATCTGAGCAGGTTCCACCACAGTATCTCCACATCTGCAGATATTCTATGATTCTACAGCTGTCGGAGGGTGCGCCACTGGGTGCAGGTCTACGCTGACCGTTCTGCTCAGCCAGAGATTGCCAGCCACGGGCTGAGCCCAAACCTGCCGTTTGGATGGCCATCCTGAGCCGAATGTCACCGCTTGGGTCCATCTCTAATTTTACTATTTCCGTCGAAATAAATTATGGACTTAATTGGAATTTCTGATTTGATCTATCTGCTTCCCATGCTGCACAAATATCCCTCAGCATTTATTTTTCCCCTTGCCCGTAGCTCATTATATTTTCCTGTCTTGGGATTCCCTTCCTTTTTATTTTTTTTTTTTAATAGCAATTTTATCCCATCTGTTTGGGAAAGTCCTTGAGGAAATGAAGCTATTTGGGGGCTCTGCTTCTTTCCCCGCTCTCGGGGGCGAGGGCTCCCCACGAGCGCCCTGGGACCAGGCAGCTCCTCGGGGAGACACCTTCCCTGGCTCCTCCGCGTGCACAGACACTATTAATTACCATGTAAATGACTCTGTGCAAAGCCTCACCCCCCTTCTTCAGCCTGGGAAGCCAGTACGTGGCTCTCCCCAGCTGCGTCTCCAAGTTTGCCCCATGCTTTAAGGCACAGGCTGATCCATGTGTGGAAATTGCTTCTCCGGGTACCTAAAATACCAGTTTTCTCACCGACTGTGGCTTTGTTGTAGGAGCCAGAGCATCCTCTGTCGGAGGCTGCTCGGTTGAGCTGTGCACTTCGTTTCCAACATCCCAATTAATGGCTTTATGGAAAAAGATTCCCCTGTGCTTTTGGAAGCCGACAACACGAGGCAGAGGGTGGTTGGGGTAAGGAGACAGATGCACCCCCTGGCCTTAAAAATACCCTAAAATACTAGTTACATCGCTCCTGTGCGTTCCCTTTCTGCAGGGGCACCCCTGGTTTGGGAACGGACCTGCCTCCTGCTCTGCCACCCCCACACCAAACCCCGGTGGCCGCTGCTCAGTGCCATTTTTCCAGCAGATTATAACACCAGTCCATTGTATATAGCACCCTTTCTTGCACATCTGACCTCCTTTCTTACTGTGGTTTCTCCAGCCGTAGCTCCTGAGGTCCTCACATCCCTAAATCATCTCTCTCCTCCTCCCCCCACCCCAATATCTCAATACACTGGGTCCTCTGCCCATCTCCGAGCTCCCAAGGTCTTGCAGGGATTTAGACAACGTGATCTGTGGAGGCTTCAGCCTGGAATTTAACCTCCAGAGAATCGCTTCCACTTTCCCTTAAGGCATCTCCACAGACCATGAGTCCAAAACCCCAAGCAACCTGCCCGGGTCCCTTGTGGTCCCTCACATCCAGCGCCTGACCCCACCAAGGACTTATTCGGAGCTGGGGCAGAGGCTGACCATGCTTGCTCTTTTTTTTTCTAGACTGCCTCATCCACCAACCCCTTTTGTTTTGCTTGGAACCTCTACTTTCTGCTCTAATAACACTAATTGCCCCCCTTCAACCACCAGCAGCACCCAGAGCCAGCCAGAGGCAGTTTTTGGCTGCACACGCATGTAACAGCTCAGGCTCGCCAGCAGATTTGCCTTGTACAAACTATACATTACAACCTATCGTGCGTGTTTTACAGAGGCAAAATTCCAGCTGTCGTAGCTGAGAAGTGCAGGAACGGGTCAGGAGACTTTCTTCTCAACAAATACATTAAAATAATGGAGACGAAGCCATTCCAGCAGACCCACACTTCTCAGCCCTTAATCTTGATGCACAGCTATTCTGGAGACCTTACTGGGTATCTGGTGTTTCTGTCATTTTTCTTAATGAAAAATTAGCGAGCATAAGGAATAACTTGTCAAACTATAGGGGAGCATTTTATGCATGACATATTTTTGCAGACGCTGTAACAGCAAGAGAAGCCAAAACAAATAGCAAGAAGTATTTTCATTGCCTAAAGTTGAATATGATTAGGATAAACTGCAGCCACATTTCCAGCAGAAATTTATGTGCTGGCAATAATCAGGCAATTTCAGCTCTCAAATCACCGCCCCTTTTTCAAATGAAAATCGAATTAATTAGTACATTTTTCCCCCTCAGAACAATCTTTTAAGCGGAGCTAATCCCCAGCCTTGCTTTGCTTGGAGATGAAATGAACCCTCTGACGCTGCTCACAGTGGTTTTGGGCATCTCCCCCCTTGGTCCTGGCTGTCATTTGCTCACTTCTCCTTTCTAAGGAGCTTTTTGGACCATATTGTGGCTAAGATCAACCTGGAAAGTACCAGCATGGAGGGTTGGGAAGAGTTCCTTGGCTCAGGAGGAGACAGGAGAAGCTGCTTGGAGCTACCTGAGCATCAGCCTTTGTGTTTCCTGCAAAACCACCATCAGGTCTTGTTAAAGCACATTTTACTCCTTGCCATTTACTTGCAGTAACTCAGATATTCCTGGGCCCTGATAAGGAAACTGAGGCAAGGGCAATTGCATCACTCACGTTGACCTAAAATCCCCCAAAAGCTTAAACCACACTCTAGCAAGATGGGTAAGTCAAGATAAAAGCTGATTCTGCAGTTGGCAGAATCAAACCTGGCTGGCAAACCTGGTGTGGGCCAGCCAGGTCTCTGCAGTCAACGATTCATCCCAAGAGGAGAAAACATGATATGACCCCTAACACAAGCCAGGACCCTCAGGAAGCTCCAGCGCATGGTCAGGGTTATCATCTGCACATTGGCCTTCACAGCAATCATTTCATGGCCACGCTCTCAAGAGCCCAGATGTAAACCACGTCCTAGACTTGTAAAACTAAGGATCATTTGTGCTATTTGATGACAGCCCGACCTTATTGATTTTCCCATCCTATTACGCCCCTCCAGTGGCTCTGAAGCATAAGCAAGTAAATCATCATGGGGACTAACTTCTTCCCTTTCCAGCAGGGATGCTCTGGGCCAGGAGTAAGCTCCAGGAGTGCTCCAGCCTTGCTGTGAGGTAATCTGTGGTAGAGATTAACATCACTGCCCAAGCAAGTTTACACTACTGAGGAGGCCAGAGAATGCAGGAAGTTTTGAACGACCCACATCCATGATTTTGGTGGTGGGATTCATCAACTGCTCAGTACAAGTGTCCCATGTAGGCACAGAAATTCTTAAAACAGCTGCAAGTGCTCTGGAACTGTGCAGGACAAACAAGAAGACGACAGCCAGGACATGAAGAAACATCCAGCCACCCTTTCTGGTCCAGCACTGGCTTCTTTTTGTATTTCCAGGTGTCATGGAGAAGCATGTAGACCTCTTCGGGACCAGCATATTTAGACCCATCAACAAGAAGGAAAAACGGTTGGCTCCTCACATGGATTTTCACAGGAACAAGAGGAAAACAACCTCTTCTCAGCATGTCCAAAGTTGATGGCAGCAGCCAGAGCCAAACCACATGCTCTTGTTGAGCCCTGAATCATGTGAAGTGCGGTGGGATGGTCCCACCAGCTCCCCGGGATGGGAGTTTCCATCCACCATTGCCAAAACTGCTGCTGAACCATGAAGGGCAGGCAGTCCTATTAATTAGTCTCTCTGATTAACTTCCCATGCTTACAGAAACCTTCAAACCAGCACTAAATTAGATTACTGAGATTAGTTTTATTCTTTTTTTCTTGGGTTATTCGTTCAGCACTGACAGAGAAACCTTTGTTTCATCCTGGAAAGGCTGCAACGAGGCACGGGGTATCACACACCAGTGCTTCCCATGCCGTGTCCCAGCCGAGTGGCATCTAGTGGATGGGATCCCACCAACCTCTACAGGCACTCCTGCCCTTTGATCCCCAGCTTGAAGGCTCTCCCAATGCCCTTTTGGGTGGCAGGTGTAGGACAACAGCCGGCTTTACCCCTCAAAGCAAACATTTTGAACTCACTTGCTCTCTTAAACGCTATTTCTTATTTCTCCAGAGCAGAAGCACGTTGGGTGGATGAGCACAGCACCGTCCGGCTGATTGATGCCCTTCTTTCTTAAGCGTCGGGTACGTGGCGCAGTACTGCCAGTTGAGTAAATAAGGCTCCACCATGCTCATAAAATTCCAACACAGCCAAGCATGGTGGTGCCATCTGCTACTCGTTTTGGCCAGACATCGTTTTACGGCGACCGGCGGCAGGAAGGTACCAAGCGCAGTGATTAACTCTCAGATGGGGAGGAGCTGTCACGGTTGGGGACAGCAGAGTCCGAGCGGGTTCCTCTGTCAGCCCTCGCCCTCGGAGGGTGTTGCTGGGTCTCAACGGCTCCGGCGGTGGTGAAGCCGCTTTCTGAACAGAGCCTTTCTGCAGGGGGGAGCGCGGGGCTGGAGGGAGGCAGGAGTAAGGGCTCAGGGTAACCCACCCAGACAGAAAGATTGATTGTAATTGTGTAAGATAGCCTTTAGCTCACCCGTGATTATAATTACATTAAATTGCTATTTAATGGTTTTCACATCATCTTTGACAGTAGGTTATTTTTGTAATCTTTATTTAAAATAAATTCTTTTTTTTTTTGGTCTCGTTGCTCAAACCCTTCCCTGCTTCCTTTTTCTTGCTCAGCGCATTAGGAAATCAGTTTGTCTTCATTATTCCCCAACTCCTGTATCACTTCATTACTATCACAAGATTAGAAAATAAGTAGCTCCCCCCAAAGGGCTTTCGGGTGAACAAACTTTCTGGTTAGAGTAAAAGGAAGCGTAGCCTTTTCCCGATGCTACCCACAAGCTGTTTTCTAACGCTACTCTGCCAGAGCGGCAAGAAAATCTGGACTTGAAATATCCTCCCTCCAGCTTCAGCCGAGCCATTGTAGCAGGGGTTTCGAAAGGAGCAATGGGAAACGCTGCCTGCTCTCGAGGCAGAAACAAAATCCAGACCAACAAGTAGAAAACACAACTAATATTTCATCTCCAGAAAGCTATTTTAATGGCCAGGTGCTGTAATCCATCACTGTTGGCGTAGGGCGTACAGCACACTGAAGCGATCCAATACCACCCCAAGCAGAGACACTGGGTTCCAGCCATCCCTGGACCTCAAGACTACCTAAATACACTAAAGCCCACCTCAAAATGCACCACTGGTCTCCAAGATGCTTATTATCTGAGCCAAAATGGGAGGTGGAAAACCCCTGGGAGGATTTGGCAGCCAGGAGCTGCTGAGCTGGAGTATCCTTATGGGTTGCGGCATCCTCAGCAGCATCCCTGCACCACCGTGTCATCTGCTTTGGACCAGACTTTCCCCATGTCTCTTCCTTTCTCAGTATTGACTCAACCTCCCAGCTTCATCATACATTCCCACTCAGAGAAATGAAAAGTCTACTTCTCCTAAGTTTAAAGAATCACTTCTTTAAATAATTTACTAGTAATTATGTAATTACTTTATTATGCAGCGTTATTTAAAATAAAATAAAGAAAAAGAAAAGAGCACTTAGGGTCCAAGAGGTTTAATCCCTAATTTCTAATAAAAAAAAGCTACTTTCAAGAAATAAAATTCTTTTTTTAAGAAATGGAAAAAATTATTTTAAGTGACTCTTTGCTACGGCCAAATGGCCAAGCGCTTCCGCAATGAGCACGTAGTGATTTACAAGGGTTGAATCTCTCAAGCAACTTCAGCAACCAAGCCTCCTCAAACCCCAGAGAACAGAGACCAACTGAGGGTGAATTCGGCGGCCACCCAAAAGCCACCCTGAGTGCTTGGGGTTGGAGCGGGCAGCAGCGGGAGGAGCCGCTTTTCCCACAGCTGCTTAACAAAATAAACCAGAAAAGAAGCAATCTCGTGGTTGGGGGATTTTACCCTGGAAGAATGAGGCAGCCCTGCTGACTCTCAGCTCATCCACGAAGCCCCACGGCCAAACACAGCCCAGGTTCGCTCCGGCAGAAGGAGGGCGATGCCCAGGACTGAGGAGGCAGCCCTGGCTCGGGGGGCTTGGTCGGGGGCCAAACCCACCCCCTCCGACGCGGAGGAAGTTATCTAATGAAGTCCCGTGACCCATCCCTCTCCCTTATTGTCCCCCATAAACCGCCCCCGTGTTGTTTAAACACTCCGCTGTCAAAACCTGATGGTTCTGGGACAGAAATGACCTCGCGGAGACACGCGGCTGGAAAAATTCGGCTGGGGCAGTTTGTGTAATTAACGGTCCCCGTTCCCAGAGAGAGACAATGATGAATCCCTGCGTGCCGGGCGCGGTGGGCAGGCCTAATTCAGCAAACCCAGTCACACTTGTCACCCGCACTTCGAGCTGTATCAACAAGCCGGCCGGACTAATGAGCCCCACTTCAACAGAAAATGACCTCATAGGGGGGGCAGGACCCCGGCCGTGAATTTGCTCTTTGTTGCTGCAGCCGCCTCCCTCCCACGCGGCGAACTTGCAGCGTAATCCCCCGGTATCCCCTTGCTCTTATGTGTATTTTTTATATCTATGAGAAATAGGCTTTGTTTGTGCAGCCAAGGGCACGTTTCAATTGGTGGGCTCCTCCAGTACCAGTTTGGCCAGCCAGATGGAAAAAAAAAAAAAAAGTGTTTCCCACCTGTATGGAAATGTGTGGGACATACGCAGCTCTTTCTTTTCAAGCTAATGAGTAATTTATCACTTCTCAGGGTTTGTTTTTGTTGGTTTTGTGGTTTTTTTTTCCTAAATGTAATGGAGTAATTAGCGGGGCTTTTTCCTAGCTAAACCCCAGTGATGTTTGTCTGTGCGTGCTTACAAAGGACATCTGAGCAGAGAAGACGTACCTGAGATACCAACAGGAGGCACAGGAAAAAAAAAATTGAAATGGAAGGAGCAAGGTCCTTAAATATTTCTAAAACCTCCTTTCGTCCCCCCCCCAGAATGCGTATCAAACGATGAGCACTTACAAAAAATAACAACAGGTCTGCTCAGAACTAAGAAGAACAACCCCAAGCCATCATGATGTGTATTTTCCTGATGGGCTCATCCCATATTGCTCCTCACTTTGGCTGGATTTGTTTCACAGCTCCTCCAACGTGTCCATAGTGCTCCCCAGTACCATACAGGACCATATCATTTCTGCATCCAACATCTCAGTCCACCTCTTGAGCAAACCTACTGTGAAAACACTGGTTCAGAACTACCCTACAGTAGCAACCTCAGATTTAGGGGATGGATAGATCACTTCTTCCAACCCTCAAAACTTACCCCAAGTTACCATATCATCATCATCATCCCCAACAAACCCTCAGTTCTGGGAAGAAAACACAACCACCACAGGACCACGGCTTTAGAGCCACTGATACAGGAGGTGGGAGATGCTCATGAGCTCATCCCGACCAAAGCAATACAAACTGCAGGTCAGGGCGGATGGAAGTCATGACTGTGTAACCCACTATTTCTTAAGATGGGTTAACACGAGCTGTATACCCAACTAAGGAAAGGAAGGATCCTCTTAATTTTGTGTAATTTACTGTGACAATGTTCTTAATTTTCTGGTTTCAAACCACCATTCAGGCAAAGTTAGCTGCATTGGCCAACTCCCAGAACTGGTGAATCTCAGGACATTTCAACTGTTTGAAAGGGTTTCATTCTGATTTGGAATAAGACGAATATTTTCTTAAATTTCCTGTAGCCTAAAAATTCCCCGCACTTTGATTTCAAAAACCACAGGCAAGTAGCACCCCAAAACCATGCCAAACTTTGCTCAGCATCTGTCAAGGGATGAGGACTGCAATCCAGGCTCTGCCAAAGCCAGGGATGCCCAAGGTGCCGAGACAGCTCCACATTCCTGCAAGGCTTAGACACCTTGTCTGGAGCCACCATCCATCACACCCTCATACCTGTGACCCTGAACCCCACTTCGTGAAGAGCCCCAGGGGAGGATCAGCTACACTGAGAAGCTCCAGAATATTTCTCTCTGAGGCATGACAAGAGCCAGGCCCCTTGGCACCTTGCAGTTCAACACCAGTTCATCCAAACAGGTAAGCCACCAGATAATACGTGCTTCGAGTAATTAACACCTGACGTAATTGTGCTGGCTTGGCACGTGTCCGATCTGCAAACAGAACACGTGGTTTGTTTGTGTTTTGTGCTAATGTGGCGCTCGGACAGTTGTCGCTGGGCTGTGCGTTGTGTCACACGGGTCCGAGCTGAAGAAGACACATCACCACTGCCAGGTGACCCTTCGTACACCTCTTTGAAGCCTACTGGCTTCATATCACTAAAGCCATTAGGGTAATGTAAGTAGATAAGGTTTCAGTCAACGCATTTGTCCTCGGACCTAATGAAAACACAGTGGCGTTACATTTATAGCTCCAGAAACCGCAGTCTCAAATTCTATATGCCCTGGAGAGACCTTATCTGCAACCCAGGAAGCAGAGATAAAAATCACATTTAGATATCATCTTTCCCTCGTGCGGGACCTCTCGCTGCCATTGAGTTTTCCGCTCGGCCCGAGGGCGCTGGTGCTCCACAGCCGCGGGGGTCTCACGCTGAAGGGGGTTATTCCGATGGTGGCTCTGCCGTGGCAAAACCCTGGGCATATCCCACCAGCGACTCCTCCCAGCCACCACCATCACCAGTCTGTAGCGAGTCACGACTTCCACGCAAATTCAGCCACGGAGGGGAAAAAAAAAAAACAAACAATAAAAATTCAAACCCCTTTCCCAGTCCTCCAAGAGGTCCCTTGTGCCACCCAGTATCAGGCAGGAAGGTATCAAAACAGCACAGGTTTCCAGGCTCTGATTCCCAGGAGCACTCGTGGACATGTGCACCTTCAAGCCTCGATGTGCAATGCTAAAAGATGCATTTCTGGGGACGGAGATGTCATCTGAGAACTAACCCTGGACCCAGCAGCAGTTACGATGCTTATAGGTCGTTCATTCCTCCCTGAGCTCTCCTCTTCCTCAGACAGGCTGGTCACCTAGGGCTTTGTGGTCCTGCCTTCGCCCCAGGCACTGCCCCACAGTTCCACTTTGCTCTTCACCATCTGCACTTCTAAACTTGACACCCCTATACCTAACAGAGATTTGCTTAACGCTACACCTTCTGTTAAAATGGAGACATTTACTAAGAGCATAAAGGAGAGAGAAAATCAGAGGCACGGGGCAGGTCAAACTGCTGTAAGCAAAAAGGAATATAAAGGGGTTGAATTCATACCGCAGAACAGCAGATTCTGGTCTCTCATCCACCCGCCCTGGTGTATATGGAAAGGGCACCCTCAGAGAACCCCATTTTGTGACCTCCTATAGGATTGGGAGCAATATCACCCAAAGTCACCCAGAGGCAACTGCACTACCCATGTAATCATAGAATCATTTAGGTTGGAAAAGACCTTGAACATCATTGAGTCCAACTATAAACCTAACAACACCAAGTCCAACACTAAACCATGTCCCTCAGCACCACATCTACATGTCTTTGAAGTATCTCCAGGGTTGATGACTCAAGCACTTCCACGGGCAGCCAGTTCCAATGCTTAATAACCCTTTCAGTGAAGAAATTTTTCCTAATATCAAATCTAAACCTCCTCTGGCCTCCTCCTGGGGCCTTCTCATCTCATCCTAAATCCCCTCTTTAGCCATGAACTTCTCAGATGTTGAGTGTGAACCAGCCAGGAGGACACCTAGACAAATTCTGTGTAAGAGGAGAGTGAGGCAAAGCTATTCACAGTTTAACTCTAGAGATATGAACGTGTAACACATCCATTTTACAAGTGCAGAGATGTGTGAAGAGCAGGGGTGGACACAGAGCACAGCCTAAGGACCAGGTTCCCCTTCCTGGCCACCACAGAGCTCCGCAGAGGTGCCACAGCCGCGATGAGTCTGAGGACCACCGAGGACTTTGCTGCTGTTTACAGAAATCTCCTTTCTTACCCAAAAAGCCAAAGAGCACACCAGTGCTCCCAGGTCCACTGCTTGCACACAGCCCCCCTTCTGCCCCCCAACATCAAGAACTGCCCAGCAAAATCCCTGCCATGCAGCCCAACGGCACAGAGCTCCACCGAGGAGAAACCACAGGCAGCATCAACATTTCAGGTGGTACCCAGGCACCTCCTGAAGACAAGTCAAGAGCCTCAGTACTGCTTTTCATTAAATACACGTCATCAAAAAGGTATGTGTTTGGCTCCCTGAGCCCAGGAAGCATCCAGGACAGCTGGGGGGCTCAGCAGACCCCCCAGTGCAGGTAGGCTTTAGCCATGGTTTTTTTTCGTTTGAGATAGACAGGTCCATTAAGCAAACAAGCCTTTGGCTAGATCTTGGCTAATGGGGCTCCGTAAAGCTCTGAACCCCCCCAGATTTGGCTCCGCGAGCACCCAGGAGTGTTTTGGACGCGTCCCTGGCTCACACCTTTCAGCTGCACCGCCTCAATATTTCCCCTTATAGCCCATATCTGGAGGTTCTGAGGCTCCTTTTTTTTTTTCCCCTTGGCTGCAAACTGGGAACAATCACAGCTGCTGCCGTCACCGAGATGCCTGACAGCCTGGCCGACGGTCCCACACGCGATGGGCTCGGCTCCTCCAGCCCGCACGGAGCCGTGCGCCCCACGCCGAGAGCGCTGCAGGGGATGGAGTGGTTTTCAAAGCTCACCTGCCACGCAGGGAAGCTGTTGAGGTACCGAAAAAATGAGAATCTGCACGTCGGCTGAGGCTTTCCCGCTGTTACACAGCTTGGCTTTGGGGGTCGACAGCTTCTTGTATTTCCACGAGGTTGGCAGGGCTTGTGCTGGGACCTGACGTTCGGCTCCGCAGGAATGAGCGCAGGGGGGGGGTCGCTCCCCACCACCCATTAAAAACCAAAGGTGCCTTTTTTTCCCCACCTCCCCACAGCGTGCCCTGCTCTCTGTTTCAGAAGATAGCATGACATTACATCAGCTTGTCCACAACTGAAAAATTCAAACACACAACACCGTGACATCCCAAATTCAGCTACAGGATGCTTTTTTTTAAAGGCCTTCGATTTGCACTATCAGTACAGACTGGGGGATGAGGTACTGGAAAGCAGTGCAGAAGAAAGGGACTTGGGAGTAATGATGGA
>VZRU01013574.1:55920-102370 GCA_013398155.1 Pedionomus torquatus | reverse complement strand
ATCCAATCTAAATCTCCCCTCTTCCAGTTTAAAACCATTCCCCCTTGTCCTATCACTACACTCCCTGACAAAGAGTCCCTCTCCTGCTTTCCTGTAGGCTCCCTTGAGATAATGGAAGGGATACAATAATCCTCATGGTTGGAAAGGACCTCTGAGATCCAACCCTACCCACCCAGAACATCCCCACATCTCCGCCACTTAGAGCACACCCTGAAGTGCCACATCTCCACCTTTCTGAAATACCTCCAGGGATGGGGACCCCACCACCTCCCTAGGCAGGCCCTTCCAGTGCCCGACCACCCTCTCAGTGAAGTCCTTCTTCCTAACATCCAGTCTAAACCTCCCCTGCTGCAACTTCAGACCATCTCCCCTGGTCCTGTCATGATTCCCTTGGGAGAAGAGACCAACACCCACCTCTCTCCAACCTCCTCTCAGGTAGCTGTAGAGGGCAAGGAGGTCTCCCCTCAGCCTCCTCTTCTCCAAACTAAATATGCCCAGTTCCCTCAGCTTCTCCTCTTTGGACTTGTTCTCCAGACCCCTCACCACCTTGGTAGCTGTCCTGAATTGGGGTAAGGCTCAACAACAACAGCTTTTTCAGCAGACTCCTGTTGCACCCAGAGCACGACGATGCTGCAAAAGGCGACATCCTCAGACCCCCTTTTATTTTTATTACTCTTCAGAAAAAACAAAAGCAAAATAAAAGGCACAATAAAGGGAGATCCAAAGCTCTCCTGATAGGATTATTTTCAGCCAGCCTCTCTCAGATTTTCCCCTGCTAAAGCATCGGAGGGGGAAGGGGGCTTTGCAACCAGGCGACTCCACAGAGCAGCTGTGGGGCCAGCTCTTTCTGCCAGGATGAAGGGGATTGCTGTGGAGACACAGCGGCTTAGGGGAGGTCACACAAACAGTGTTCGGATTATTTTTTTCTTTAATTGATGCTGCCAAACAGTTGCACTTTTTTTTTTTTTTTTTAACCAAAATCAGGAGCAGAAAGCAGACAGTGGACACACATCGGGACCCTCAAGGGAAAGGACAGCTCTTCTTTGCACAAGCAACAAGCATGGGAGATGTTGGTACAACATCAATTATCCATCCAGCAAGAGCCTGACCCAAGACCTAAGTGACCATAAACACCCATGGCTCAACCAGCTCGAGGGGAAACTGAGGCACGTGAAAGCAAAATGATTCCCTCCAGATCCCTCAAGCCCAAAACCAAAGCAAATCCCAGCCTAGGGCCCAGCCCCAGCGCCCTCCCCATGGCTGAGCTCTAATTGTTTAGAGGCTTAATAAGTTGTAACTTAAAACTAGTTTATGGCTGTACATAGAAGGAAAAGAAAAAAAAAAAAGTCCTGTCGTAAAGTATTTATTACACTTCCTTTGGAAATGATGACAGTCCTCCAGTGAATGTTTTTATTGTTATTCATCATCTTTCGAGAGGGTTAGACAGCTCTGAAATACAGCTTTAATATGAGAGCCAAATGAGAAAGTGCAGATTTAAGGGAAACCTCGGCAGATCAGGTTTCACTCGATGCCTGCAGCACTTACAACATGTGTTTCTGATCTGCAGCTCCACTTTGTTGTACCCAAACTGAAACTGCATTAAATTCGCTTCGCGGGAACTGCAAAAGGACAAGAAACACGCACACACACACCCCCCAAAAAAAGGGGGCTCATCTTACGCATGCGACTCCCACGTAATCCATCCCCTGGAGATGGGAATGGGGTTTATCCTGCTGCAGGCGGCCACACTGCTTCAGAAATAAGAGAAGCTGAATTGTTTTCCCATTTTACCCACTCTGTGGTTTGAGCAAACAAAACTAAAGATGTGATTGGAAGCGGTCAAAAAAAGCCCTGCCAGGCCTTGCTGCAGGTGAAGCCTTTAAGCAGATAATCCGTTTGAGAAAAACATGCCAAATTTGCCTCAATTAAAAAAAAAGAAATAAAAAAAAATCCCAACCAAACCCCGTAAAAACCAACCTTGTGCATGCCCAGCCCATGTCACCCTGCCCACAAATGGCTTCGTGAAGCCCAAAGCTCAGTAGGAAAGGGCTCCCTTCTCACAAATCCCCTCTGCCCCACCCGTGACAACTCAAGGAACATCTTCAGGTTTAAGACCACGAATTTTTAGAGATTATGTGTGTCAATGCAAGAGCGCCCCCCTGAGAAAACCAGATGCTTTGCCAAGCCCTGGAAACACGCTTGCCCTGGCTGAAAACCTGGAGAAAGACAGTTACACAGCTCCAGTGAGAAACATCCCACTGAATCCTATTGTGTTTTATCATCCCGCTTCCCTCCTAAAGCATCCCCATCAAAGGCACGAGCGAGGATGCACCCGGTGCTCTCCCACAGACCCAGCTTCTGCCGCCCACTCCGGCAGGGCAGGGATGGCAGGGCAGACCAAATTCCTCCACACCTCGTTTAAATCACAGACATGATGAATTCCTGAGCTTTATAGCTCCTATAAATACTCAGCAACGTAACCCTGTAACCCTTTCCCCCAACAGCCTGCAATGGGTCCTATCAGGAGAGCTGCACTCAGAGCAGTCCAACCAGACCAATTTTCTTGTTAAGGTCTGGACAGAGAAATACAGACCCATAACTCCACCTGTGGTTTGAGCAGAGGATTCCCTGAGTGAGGAGGAGGGAGAGAAGAGAAGAAGAAACCCATACACCCACAGAGAGCTCTCTGGAGAGGGACTCTTTGTCAAGAAGTGGAGTGACAGGACAAGGGGTCATGGTTTTAAATCGGAAGAGGGGAGATTTAAATGAGATATCAGAAAGAAATTCTTTACTATGAAGGCGATGAGGTACTGGAATAGGTTGCTCAGAGAAGCTGTGGCTGCCCCTTCCCAGGAGGGATGGATGGCAGGCTGGATAGGGCTTGGTCTGGTGGGAGGTATCCCTGCCAAGGGCAGGGAGTTGGAACTTGATCATCTTTGAGGTCCCTTCTAACTGTAACCATTCTATGATTCCCTCACAGGAGCACAGGGCAGTGGTAGGGCAGCATCCCAAGCGCATCACCCTGGGTACCAGCAGTATTTGGATATCACTACATCCCAACACCCACCCTGTCAGCAAGCCTCAGCCCCCACTGCCCTCCCAAAAGCCCCAAGTTCCTTTGCCTGGTTTCACAACGGACCATCCCCACGGATGCTGGGGGAGAACAGAGGATTCCCCGAGCACTGGGCAGCAGATGCCGGGGAGCCGTGCAGCCTGTTGTCTGTTTTCACTTTGTTTAACAGCTGCCCTTTGGATTGTGCTACTTCGCAGACTGCGGACGATGAGGCCATCACAGGAAACACAGCCAAACATTTACCTACCCTGCTTTGATTTAAAACAGCTTGAGGAGGCCTGAAAGCCTGTACATCAACATTTAGCTAATCCAACCTTTCCTCCTGCCAGAGAGAGCAAGCACTGAAGAGTTAATGAAAATAACTCCTCTGCCTTAAAGAAAATCATAGTTTGAACGTGGAGTCATGCGAACTCCAATCACCCGCGCTTAACACTTACACAGAATTATTTTAACACTTGATTTTAACTTAAATAAACATGCTCAGTGCTGCAGACCTGGGTGCAGGAGCTCCCTGCTGCTGGGCCACCAAAAACCAAGGCAGGAGGTGCAGAATCATAAGAATAGCTTGGATTGGAAGTGACCTTTAAAGGTCACCTAGTCCAACCCCCCTGTACATCTTCAACTAGATCAGGTTGCTCAGAACCCCATCCAGCCTGACCTTGAACGTTTCCAGGGTTGGGGCATCTACCACCTCTCTAGGCAACCTGTGCCAATGCTTCACCATCGTCATTGTAAAACATTTCCTCCTTATATCTAGGCTATCCTCTTTGAGTTTCAAACCATTACCTTTTGTCCTCTCTCAACAGGCCCTACTAAAGAAGTCTGTCCCCATCTTTCTTATAAGCCCCCTTTAGGAACTGACAGGCTGCAATAAGGTCTCCCCAGACAGGAGAGGTCAGAGGCATTTGTGGGGAGGAGACACCATCCTGAACATAGTTGCTGTGACTCCAAGCTTTTATTCTCTCCTTTTTTAGCCACAAATGAAGAGAAAAAGGCTGCCTAGCAATAGCATCACTGAAAGGATGCAGCCGATTCAGAGCCACGCTGGAGACATCTGCAAGACGAGACGTTCCCCAGTGATGGTCCCAGCCCTGGTGACCTCCTGAGAAACGCTGTCCTGCTGCCCCGACCAGCAATTTGGAGGGGGTCTTTTTGGGGAAAGAGGACGAGGAGAGACTCATTTCCCTGACCCCAGGGGCTGGGATGCTCAGAGGGCAGGTCTCGCCTCCCATCTGGGCTGAAAGCTCAGAGCGGAGCCAGTCGGTCTGACGACCACTGCTTCTTCCTTGCTTATAAATGCTGAGACCATCAGATAAAGCAGGGAGGTCAGGGTCAGCCGCTGCGACTACTTTATCCCAGCCATGGAACAGCTCTGCAGGCGTCTGGGTACTGGGGACACCCACAGCCTCCCCCTTTTTACACTCACATAAGGTATTTTCAAAATTATTAGCCCTTCTCACAACAGACCACGGGAAAACGCTCCAGATCAGCGAGCACCAACCCAGGAGATGTCCACATTTTTCCTGACTCCGCACAACAGCAGAAATTCTGCCTCCCATCTCCCAGGCCCTCTCTTTGCAAACAATAAGTCGCTCATAAAATTTAAGGTCGGGGGCCCTTGGCTCATCTCATCTTCCCTGCTTCGTATTGCAGAACCACGTTGCTTCAGAATATCCTCCCTGCTATGTCACGCAGAAGACGACCGAGCTCTGCTGAGCCCAATAACCGTTTGATTTAAGCATCTTTTCCAGATAACATACATATATTTTTGCTGCTGTTGTTCTGCTGGCAATTCTTCCACAAGCCATGGCCTAAAGCCAGAGGGACTTTTCCAGGGTGCAGATTAAACTGTGAAGCTGTTTGCCCCAGACACTGTGGATTTCACACATCCTTGCTCTGTGCAAGGGCAAATATTCGGTGTTTGTGGTGGTTTTTGTTTTATGGGTTTGGTTTTTTTTTTTTTAAAAAAAGGGAAAAGAATAAAAATAATCCTCTTCTGCTGGTTTTTAAAATCCTGATTGTGAATGACTTCTTCAATGCCCAGGATGGACTTTTTTGGGGAATGCTCTGTCCTCTCCTACTGGTGAGTGGCAACGTGCTCACCGTGGGCCATGCCATGCCCAGCCCATGGGAGCCACAGCTTTAAACTTTGCATTGGGCCCATTGCTTCTGCTAAGATAAAAAAAAATTAAAAAAAGAAGAGCCCAGGCTCTCCCCAGCAGAATAGTAGCAAGCATCCAAACCTTGACATTTTTGACAAGCCCCCAAAATTCCTGTTCTGTAGCCCATTGTGCTGCTGCGTCGCTCCCCCTCCCACCAAGCTGTCTCTAGCCCAAAGCTGCAGTGAGGGAGCCAGAAACAGCCTCCTGAGGTGTGCAACTCTGCCTGACGCCTCCTCCCAGATGTTAGAAAAGGGTTTTAAACCCATTTCCTCAGCAGCTTTTCATTCTGAATCCAGCTTTCCTGCAGCACGCGCCGAAGCGGCATCGGTGAGCAGGTCTGTCACCTCACCGCAGGGACCAGCTGTGATGCTGCTGGTCCTCCATCCTTCTCCTGCAGAAGGAACCAGGACTGAAATGCCAACTGGGTTTCCCAGCAGGGGTTGTGTACGCTGTCAGGTGTTGCATTTGGAAACGGACAACCAGTCCCTCCTACAGCTTCTACAAGGCAAACTATTGACAAGAGAGCAAAAGCTTCGGGGAACAGCGGTTTGGCCTCTGGATTCAGAATCAGGCCAGCACCCATAGGTCACTTTCGAAGGTTTTTCCCTAAAAATAGGTAGAACAATAAGTTTTTCACTTTTTAAGTGGGAATTGCGCTCTTCCCAGAGTCAAAACAAAACAGTTGAAAAAACAAAGGACACATTTGCAAGGAGAAAAGTCAGGGCTGAATAAACCAAGAGCGAACTGAGTTAGAGATAACTAATAAGATAAGAGAGAAAAAGCTCAGTTGGAGATAACTTCAGCATAGCTGGGGAAACAGGCAGAGCCTGCAGGAGGAGGGTAACCTGCGTGGCAAGCAGCCCACATCCAGGGACCTTGGCCCTGGGAGCAAGCCTTTCCCTGCTAAGTAACACAGCACAGACTCACTGCTCGTCAGCTGCCTGCCTGACACTCTTCATGCAATTAAATGCCTTTGTTTGCATCATTTTCCCGGAGATAAGTAAGAGCAGAGCCACACGGGCTCCTCTACGGGCTCCGCAGCCGGCAGGAGGCCAACACACTTTAGTTTCCAGGATCTCACATGCACCAGCTGCCTGCACTCATATTTACTTCTTTAAAAAAAAAAAAAGGAAAACATACCCCCCCCCCGGTAACTTGGCACAAAATCTGATTTCCACCGTATTTTCCCTTCTTTAAATAAACAGAGTGTAACATGCCACAATTATGTTCTGTGGCTGGAAACTTAAACCGACCAAATGCAGACTTTGGGGTATTCGTCTGTCATGTCAGCTGCGGAAGGGATTAAAAAAAAAAAAAAATCCCACAGGGAGCAGCCGGGGTGCTGTACCTCAAGAGGTATGTCTCTTCCTTTTGAGTGTTTTTCTTTTCTTTTTCCCCATACAGGGACGATTCCTAAAGGAATTGTCATTTTGTACAGATGCAGATTTCATACTGGGACAAGACAAAGCTGAAGAGCACTTGTTGGGTGTACAGCACCCTTCAGGCACCTCTGGGGCGAAGCCTCACCTCTGTAGCAATTCACGCTTATGATGAGCAGGAAAATATTGGCAGAAAAAGCCACTTTGCACCAAGAAATGTGCCCCTGCCCCTCTCTCTGGCTGCATTACCAAATTCAGGGTCCTCACTGGTGCAGCACCAGCAAGGGAGAGGGCTTTGCTTTTTTCCTGGGATGGGGGACACCAAGGACGCATCCTTCACTCCAGCCCTTGCTGGAAGCAGATGGCAGAGCATTTTGCATTTCCATTCAAGCCAAGCGTGAAGGAGAGCATGCACTTCACTAACAAGAGATCAGCTACTATTTATCTTACACGGGTGATTTCATTGTAGAAATAGCACTGGAGAGAGGTTTAAAAGCTATTCCTCAACAAGCTCCTTTCTAAATAGCATTTGGGAAGAGAGTAGAGCTCAGAAAATAAAAAGGAGAGAAATATCAATGTGAGTTCTCAGGAAACTGCTGTCATTTTAAACATTTAAGACTTCTTATTGCGTATTAAAATTGGAAATATAGAAGTTGACTAACTTGCATCACTTTTTTTTTTTTTTTTTTTAAGATTATACCTCAATTATGGGTCCTCGAGCAACAGTTTGGTTTCTATTTCTTTATCACCAAATGCTGAGGTTTGTTCAAACAGCAGCCCCAAGGTCAGGGCATTTTAAGACATCAACCCCCAGATCCACAGGTGCAGAGCAGCTCTCACCCACGGGTCGCCCCATCGCTCACATTATTAATTTTAATGCTTCCTCCGAGCATAACAGGATGGACCTGGTGGAGGATGCTGATGGATGAAGCTGTGGGCAGGAGGGAAATACCTGCTGACGATGCCTGGACCTGGGCCAGCCTGGGGAACAGGGAATGGAGCACGGGGCGAGGACTAACAATGCCGGGAAGTTGTTGATAACT
Organism: Pedionomus torquatus; assembly: GCA_013398155.1. NCBI lineage: Eukaryota > Metazoa > Chordata > Aves > Charadriiformes > Pedionomidae > Pedionomus > Pedionomus torquatus. The sequence continues at coordinate 94,713 of VZRU01013574.1, read as the reverse complement.
GACTCGACACTCGCTAACGACATTTGCTTCCTTTATTTCCCACCTCTCACTACCCCGTGGCCCAGCGACTCTGCCCTGCAGTGCTCGGTTCTGTGCAATAACGGCACAACAGCAAAACCATGGCATCTGCCTGGCCCTCGTGGCTAGAAAACAGCCTGCCAGAGCGGCGAGCAAGAGCCATCGCACCAATGCGCAAGGAAGTCTCCACTGGAGAGAAAAGGCTCTTTAGAACAGGAACATAGAATCACAGAATGGTTAGAATTGGAAGGGCCCTTCAAGATCATCCAGTTCCAACCTCCCACCACACCAGGTGGCTCCAAGCCCCATCCAGCCTGGCCTTGAACCCCTCCAGGGATGGGGCAGCCACAGCTTCTCTGGGAAACCTCTTCCAGTGCCTCACAACCCTCACAGCAAAGAAGTTCTTCCTAATATCCAATCTGAATCTCCCCTCTTCCCATTGAAAACCCTTCCCCCTTGTCCTGTCCCTCCCCTCCCTGACCAAGAGTCCCTCTCCAGCTCTCCTGGAGCTCCCTTCAGATCCTGGAAGGCTGCTCCAAGCTCTCCCGGAGCCTTCTCTTCTCCAGGCTGAACAGCCCCAGCTCCCTCAGCCTGTCCTCCCAGCAGAGGTGCTCCAGCCCTCGCAGCATCTTGGTGGCCCTGCACTGGACCCATTCCATACCTTTTCTATTTTGAGGACTGTTAAAAATAAACCAAGATGCTTATAGACTTGACTATTTTTGGAGTGGAAGGATACCCTCTATCTCCAAGGTATAGACCTTATCAGCTCCTGCCATGGCACAAGTATCTACTATTTTAGTGGTTTGTAGGTTAAAACCTACAAAGGTTAAAGGTGCCTTGCACAGTTGTAGCAAACCTGATAAGTCTCTGCCAGTGACTGCTGGAAAGTTCCTTCAAGGAAACCCCTCCTATATCACCCTCAATCATCCAACAAAATTCAGCAGCTCCAATTCACAAGGCTGAAGGCAAAGCTGAGGTTCAAATGAAGACATCCTTGGCTGGACTCTTCTCTACTTCAATTGAAAGATTACAGCCCCCATCCACAGGGAGGTATAAAATCCTGTTTTCTGTAGTGATGCAGACCACAACTGCCATCAACACTGAAAAGGTCTGAACAAGTAAATGGGTGAAAAACACTAGAAATGGTCTTCTGCTTTCTCCTCTGCCACATCTCTGCCCTGGACCACTGTGGAGGACTGCTCCTGAATGACCCAGGACTTCAAAAACAGTGTTGGAAATAACACAATTATTACAGGCTTTATGCATCCAAAGACTTCTGAGATCTTTCTGACCGTTGGAAGACTTGGAACTGGCTTTTGCGTATTTTGGATGACCTCTTTATCCCAGAATTGGCAAAGCCGGGGAGCAGTTTTCCTCACCAGGCAGGCCTGGGTCATGGGCAGTTGGTAGGAAGGAAGGAAGGAGGTGGAAACTTTGCGTAAATAACAGCCCTCGCCTCTTCCAACTCCCTGCCTCATTGATCCCGCCCGTTCCTTGGCAAGGAGGTGGTGGGGCATGGGGGTTTGGTTTTGTTTTGAAGAAAAGTAAATCCCTTTTTCAACTGAATTACATAGCCAGAGCTTCAGATCTCTCGCCAGAGGCATGTTCTCACTGTCAGTAACAGACTTTAAAAATAAATATGCCCCATGTCTGCCAGTAACAGGTCTTCTCTAATTAACCAAGCATCCTGGACTGCTTTGCTGAGCAATTTTGGGTTTCTGGTGGTGGGCAGCGGCTGCCTTTCAGGATTGCTCTCCATTACATAGGGCCTGGATGAGCTCTTCCGAGTCCCTCCCGAATTCAGCTCCTCAGAGAGCACTGGCCCCATTTTCCACAGGAGGGGGTGGCAGGGTAAGGAGCTGCATTAATGCCTTAATGGGGTGGCAATGAGGCAAAAAGGACACGCCACTGAGGTCTGCACTCAATCATGGCCAGCACCACGAGTCCCAGTAGGTATATAGCATGATCTGCTGAGCATGCACAACATCAAGGTGCTTTCTGTACACACATACGCTGTAGGATATCACGTGTACTATATTATTCTTGTAGTAGACCCCAAAGATTAATAATTAAGAGCAATTTGGCTTCCTAGAATTGTCCACACCAGACATTTACTAGCCCAGGCAGACTTGCTAAGGAGCACGCATGCACCGAGGAAAGGTGGCCACGCTGGGTCACACCCAACCCACACACCTCTCACCCCATCTCCTGCAGCAGTCCTGATGGAAGCACAGGGAAAACACCAGGAATAACCCCACAGAAGAAACCAGGCGAGCTCCTCAACCTCCTAGTGATCAGGCTAGGGAATGACTACACTGCATCAAGTCAGCTCCATCCCTTCCTCGCATCCCCCTTCCCTGCCTAGGAGGTGCAGGAGAAGCCCATGACATTGCCCCACCACATCAGCCTCCAGTGCTGCTCTATAACATCTCTCCCAGCCCTTGCTGCCTGTTTTTACCCATTTTTGTGAGTTTTTGACATGACCAGCAAAACTCCAGGTGAGATCTCCCATAAGGACTTTTGACTCTTTTTCTTCAGCTTTGCTTCAAATCTTTCTCCATCTGTGCCTCCACACAGCAGAGCCCTGGCATCCTGGAGAAAGTTCTTGCACCACGTGAAGGAACAAGAGCACCTGAAGGGGTCCAAGCTCTACTTTATACCTGGGTCAATCACAACATCAGCATTCAGATGAAATCTGGTCTTTATCCTCTCTGTTCTCTGACCAAGAGCAGGTCTGAGAACCTGCTGCTCCAGCAGCCAGAACCCCACAGCACCTACACGAGCCTCCAAGGATATGGCTAAACTACAATAGGACATTTTTTTTCCCTAATTTTTGCTCCTTTAGCTTTACCTGCCTTTCTCTTCTTTAAGCTAGGAAATGCACATTAACTTGATTTTTATATTTTCTTCCTCCCCTTAGTGCCACCCGTGAGCTGTCCCAGGAGGGGGGTTTGTCCATCAATGGTCTGTGCTGGTCCACTGCTGTGCACCGAGTCCTGTTCTGCACCTTTATCTTGACACAGGATGCAAATACTATTAGACACAACCACTTAAACTCACACTTCTGAATTCTCTGTGCTTAAACTGCTTGAAAACAGCCACAGATATGCTGCACGATTCCATCTTCAGGTGCCACCGCATTTGATTTTAGCTCCACTCTGGCCTTTCCCCAGTTCTTCACTCTCTCCAGGCAAAGCCTGTGAGCATCAGCTCCAGAACAGCTACTGGTTTGTGGTTTTGCATGCTTTAGACAGCAAAACCAGTTTAAAGGGCTAAAAGATTTGGTGAGGGACAGACCCCCTGAACAATAGCATGCTGCAACCATGTCTTGCCACTGCTGCCATCCCCAGTTTCATCCCCCAGTTTGGGCTGACCCCAATCCTATTTTCATATTCTTATTTAAGATGTCTTTTTCCCAGTAGTTGTACTTGAGGCCTTCAAGGCCACTATTTATGGGGAAAAAAAACCCAAACCCACACAACCCCCCCCCAAACACTATCTTTTCCTAGGTGATAAGTGCAGCTTCCTCAGCTGATGAGTTTTCCCCTGCAGAAGGAGCACTGGAGGGGGACAGACCCCACCAGCACAGTATCAGGAGCACACACGAGAGGCCAACATGAAAAAAAATCAGAGGTGACCAAGCTCCCATCGCTCCAGTGCCCAGAACAGAGTGAAATTATAATCCCAGAGATAATAAAGAGGCTTTATTCCAGCTGTCAGTCAATCTGCCTCCACTCCTCGCCTGCCCTCCAGAGAATACTTTTAAAGCCCGCAGACACGTAGGTGATGATGTTTTATTACAACTCAAAAAGAGGAAAAAAAAGCACCAAAAAAGAAAAAAAAAAAAAAAGAAAAAGAAAAAGGGCCCGGGTGAAGGAATGCAGTTTCATTTGCAGTTTCCTGAAACCTGAGCAGAAAGTTTATAAAAACTTTGGGTCATGTTTGGAGTTAGGAAACAGAATGAGAAATCGCTCTCCTTTTCCTCTTTCTGTTTGCTGAGCAGCACCACCAAGCCCACAACCTTCCCACCACTACTACATTTTTTTTCCCCCTCCTCCTCTTCTCCAACAGCATCGCAGTTCCAAGCCTTGCTCTGTTGGCTTGGACATAAATCAGAAAGCGAGGGTCTGAACAAGATCCTTCTTGTAGTTCACACCCCCTCGCACTGAAAAAGAAAAACAAACCAGAAAACAACACAACAAAGGATTAAGAAAGATATTCGATCCCCACTTCTTCAGTCTGAATTGTCTGGAAACTGCTGTTACTTCAGGTCAGAGAAAAGCAGAAAAACCCCAATCTCTGAATGTCAACACAGAAAAAAAAAAAAAAAGAGATGTTTTCCTTAAAAAGTAAGAGTTGACATTGGAAACAAGGAGAGGAGCCAGTCCGAGCCATCCTGCAGTGCTCTCCTTGCCTGTGACCCTCAGAGGGACTATTGGAAAATCATTTTGGGCAAAGACACATCCAGAAAGCCTGTCCTGGAAAACCCTTGCGCAGGACGCACCAGGCTTCAGCAAGGAGAAGAGCAAGAGGAAAAGGACACTGCTGATGAGATTTGGGGACCTGCATGATGAAACATGACCAACGATGAGCAGAGATGGCCTGGGTGCAACATGGGCCCCAGGAGCCTTCTTGAGAGCAGGGATTATCAAAGGTAGTCCATCATGAGAAGCCACGGGGAGGCCAGGTCCTAAGAGCTGTCCCTTACTGGGGGTATCTGAGCTCACCCTGAGCATCACCCAGCCATCCCGTTCTATTTCATAGAATATTTAGAGTTGGAAGGGACCTTAAAGATCATCCAGTTCCAACCCCCCTGCCCTGGGCAGGGACACCTCCCACCACACCAGGTGGCTCCAAGCCCCATCCAGCCTGGCCTTGAACCCCTCCAGGGATGGGGCAGCCACAGCTTCTCTGGGCACCCTCTTCCACTCCCTCACCACCCTCACAGCAAAGAAGTTCTTCTTTCCTAAACAATTTCATTCCTAAACAATTCTCCCATGTGCTTCACAGCTGCAAGGGCAGACACACAACAGCGGTGAGACACCATCTGCATCTGAGCATTTCCCCCACATCCATCCAACAACCCATCAGCTCATAATACCCCATTCCCATGGCTACATGTACCATCAAGCAAAGATGCAGAGTCCAACAGGAGCGTCCCCTCATCGCATCTCCCAGCTGCTGGTAGCACTATGCAGCCACATATGAAAAAAGAACATTAAAAGGCTGTATGACCTCTTCTTCCATCTCTTCTTCCACTGATGTCTAGCAGAAGCAGAGAGAAGAAAGCAGGCTGGAAATCAGGGTGGGATATTGCACAAGGAGGCTGATAGAAGTTTACCAAAGCAGCTTGATTCTAGAATTTCTCAATTTTAAAGCCTGAACTTTGCATCTTTCACATTCTTTTAAACATCAGGTGGTTTGGGTTGTTGGTTTTGGTGGGTTTTTTTGAGTGTGGTTTTAAAGTAGAGGCTTTGGAGGTGGCACAGGAACTGGACCAGAGAGGCTGTGGTCCAAGAGCTGGGGCAGGTGTATGATGGACCTGTGATATTTTGTTTTGGGGAAGAATGTCACACTTTTCTCTCAGGCCAGAAGCACTTCATTCTGGAGACAAATCAGGCCAAGACGGAAACAGAGCTACTCAGGAAAATTATTTTTCTGTTTCTTGTTGCTAGTAAGTCTTAAAGGCCGGATCACCAGCACCTGTGAACCCACAGAGCTGCACGGGCCCCAACACCAGCTTTACCTGCCGCAGCTCAAGTCCAACAGTCAGTCATTTAGATAAACCAAGCTCAAAGATGTCACTTAAGTGCCAATAGTGGGAAACATTAGCTTTTAAGTCCCTTGGCTTTCCATGTTAGCAAGCTGCTGTCAGCACCGGGACAAGCTTCTGTCTCCCTGCACACGTGCAATTCACCCGCACTTGTGGTGGACCGGTCCAGCCCAGAGCTGACACCAAGACAGTCTGAGAAGTTAGGAGGTAGGGTAGGTTTTAGGGTCCCACATCACTCCTGAGACCCTGATCTCTGGTGCTGCGTGACTCCAGCCAGTGCCATGTGAACTACTCCAGCAGACAGATGCAGGGTCCAGGTGCCTTTGGATTTTGTCCCATTTGAACACATTCATGACAGAGCACCAGCAGAGACTTTAAGGACTCCTGTGATCACTTGGTCCACAGCCCATCCTTGTGGTTTAAAAAAATAAATCTGAAAATAATCTAGGAACACCCTGGGAAGGCTGCACTTGGAGAGCTCTGTGCCACAACCGCTCAATCCAAGGAACATGATGATCCTTACAAGAAAAAAAGGTATTTTCCACCTCCTTTCCCTGTAGAAAGATGCATCTGCCTGGCTGCAGAACCCGCTCCTTGGCATGAGTCCCACCAGCCCGGGCTCATCATTGCTTTCCAGCTTCTTCAGGTTACACCCAGTTACTTCCCACTTTACCACCCTGCCAGAAGAGCCCAGCATCACACTCGGGTTTCTGAAAGCATCAGTGTTTTTCTTCCAAATAAGCCAGGCCAAGCTCATCTGGAAAGCTCTTGGACACTGGGTAAGTGGAGATGGGAAGGCAGAGCCGAGCCAAGAAGGGCAGTTACAAGACAACCTCCTTCCAAGTGAAGCTAGATCAAGTCACATCACACCTCCAGCAGGCACCTGTGCCAGGCCATGCCCATACAAACAGCCACAGCCTCTACATCAGAAGAGTCAGGAAGCACCAAGATGACCACATGCCCAGTCACCCAACAAGATACTTCAGCATCATCCATAGATTTTTCCACTGAGAGACCTGAAATGCCACAAAAGCAGCTTGGAGCTGCTCACAGGTCGTCTCTCTTGCCCAGGGGATGAAAGCGTCCAGCTGGTTTCAAGTACAACTAGCCAAAAGCAGGTATTCATGCAAGGAAAGCGGTATCCATTTCCCTTGAAATCCACTATTTTTTTTACTACCATCCCAAACATCCAACCCACCAGTGTAATGAGCGGCAGAGAACGGAAACACTTCTATTTCCTCTCCCCAAAAGGTCGTATTACCCACTGGGCCCTGTGTTACCTCCTAGAGATGTTCCAAATGCTTTACCATGTAGGGCTGGAAAGAAACTCAAACCAGAGATGCCACATGCCTTGGATTGCTGCTTTTAGATGGGCCACAACTGTCTTGAGGAAACTAAGCAAAAAGCAGTGTCTTGTGTGAGGAGTGTTTCTGACACCACGATACATTTTATTTTTTCGTCTCACATGATCGGTTGTCAGAAGTTTTGCCATTGCAACAGGTCCGACCAGCTTTCACTGCATACCTTCAACTGAAACCAGCTCTAAATGCAAATGGTAATTAAGCATTGAGGGCAGAGGAGACCATTAAAATATATTACCTGGATTCTGAAGCCTATAAACTGTCCTCCTCTGCAATTAAAGTCATTTCATATTTCAGCTCACTTTGTCACCTTGTCTATCTTTCCCTAAGTTGTAAATTAAACCCAGGAACGTATATTAAAAGCCTGTGAAGGTCTCTCTAATAAATGGGGTTGCAGCGTTGGCAAGAGGAGCAGATGCAACGCACGAGTCACACTCTCCAGCCTGCAAACTTCTGTCCCAGCAGCTCACACAAGTGCCATGGGCCACTGAGCTGCTGAAATCGGCCCCCTGGCACGGATGCAGGGCCCTGGTCTCGCCTGAAGCGGCCTCATTTGCCCTAACAGCTTCACACAAGTCCTCTTTCCTACAGAGTTGCCCTGTTGAAGGGCTATGTCCCCGCATCCCACCACTGCTCCCTCACCCTGTCTTCACAGGAGAGGTGCTCCAGCCCTCTAATCTTCATGATCATCTTCACCTCCACTGGATCCATTCCAACAGTTCTATGTCCTTTCAATGTTGAAGTAATAAATACCTAATAAATAAATCTCATTGACTTCACTGTGCATTGGGTTGGTTATTTAGGGTGTGTTATGTCTCTGTACTTCTCAATGATCCGCACCAAAGTGCCACCTGGGATGCTGCAATGGTTTCATCACATACTCCGGCTGCAGGGTTACAAGAGAAGCTCATACCCATTGGAAACGTGGAAACCTCTCCGTGCAGATAGCGCAGACACTTCTCCAACCACCACTGCCAAGCTCTTTGTCCTTGCTGGGCCTGAAGGACCTTCAGCAGGTTAAAAGGTATCAGGACACACAACCGAATTAGTGACAGATGCTTGCATTGGTTAAATGAAGCCAGAGAGAGGGTTTGAATGGGATAACAGGATCCCCAGAGCACTGATTAGTGAAATTTGTCATTCCCATTAGTGCTATTGGCTTTGTGAGACCTGCTTCTGGCCGCCGAGGTGGGAAAACCAAAAAGACCCAAGTTCACAGCAGCCCACGGTCAGTCCTGATGCTCTTACAGTGGTCTTCACTGCTCAGAGGAGGAACGGCAGCATCAGTCCTCATCTGACCGCCTTGTGGAAACCCAGAGTAAACATTTGACATCCACTAGATCAGCTCATTCATCCCACCACAACACACACCCTTATTGTCCACCAGACAAGCTCCACTGTGTTTCGTTTGCCTGACCTTTCCAGCGAGACCCCAATTGCCTTTGGCGACACCGGGCCCCGGGGGCCCGCATTCCTCCTGCGCTTTGCCATACTGGCAACATTGTGCGGTGGCGACGGGCCGGCCCGGAACGTCATCGGGTGCCCGAAGCATCGGATCCCCGTGGTACCCACCACCCTTGCTCGTGCCAGCAGACCTGGCGTCGCCAGGACGGGCCAGCCCCCGCCAGCCCGCGTGGGCAGCGGGCAAAGAGGTGCCGAGACCCCACCAGCCTCGGGAAAGATATGCCCACGGGTTTGAATATGATTAGCAACCCCAGGCTGGCAGGGCATCCATGGCATTTATTGTTCCAGGGCACAAGGGCTCTTTAGGGAGAGAAAGTTTCATGAAGTGCCTTTGCCGAGAGATTAGACCGTTTCCCTTCATCGCTATTATGCTCCAAGATAAAACTGGCGACGGCGGCTGATGGAGTGTCTGACTCTGCCTTTGTGTGCTCCAAGGGGGGGCCTCCGCTGTTTAAAGCTGTTCCCAGCAGGGAAAGTGACCCCACAATTTATAAAAAGGGACATTCTCCAGATCGGCGACGGCCGGGCTGCGGCTCTGGGGCTGTCTCTGAGCAGTCAGCCTTGGGCCATGGCTGGGGATGAGAGCAGCAGCAGCAACGCTGACATCTGAACCCTGGGGGCAATCACAACCGTTTTGGGAACCCCACCCTAGAAGAGGGGATACACGCTCCAGGGAGATGGCTGCATCCTGTTCTGGAAACACAGGGGGACAGCCTTGAGCAACCCCAAGCCTAAAGATGAGCTTCCCTTACCCAAACACCCCCAGCCCCATCACTTCCAAAGCTCTGTGCTCTAGATATTTACCATGACCACCCATCTGTGTCCTCACTGAAGACACCAAGGGGAAGCACCATTAGATGGCATTGTGTACGAAAGCAACAATTTCATCAAAGAGCAGTGCATAGGGGTAGTTGAGCTGCGTAGCTCCATCTCAGCACATCAAAACATTTTCCTTCACTTTGTCACTACGTGTCTGATGACCCAGGACATGTTGCTTCACCCATTCCTATTCTGTAGAATGAGCACATACAGACCTCCTTCATTCAGATCTATCATGAATCTCCATTTGAGAGGTATTTTCCGGCTCCACACCAAATGACACTATTTTTCAGACACTTATAGGGGAAAAAAAACCAACCACACATCATCTTGGAGACACCTGCTCCACAATATCAAAGCCAAACCTCTACAGCGACTGAGGAGGCAGAAGGAAAAGAGGTGAGACCAAGAGTAGGACTCAAAGAGCCAAGACCCTGCCAGAAGCCACCGCACAGAGCTCTCAGCTGCCAGCGCCATACAAGATCTGTCTTGCTGCCACCCACCCCATTGCTCATCATGTCTTTTCATGGTTTTGTGATTAAAAGCAATTACAGTCTAGTCATATTCATGGGCTTACAAGGCACCCTGAATGAATGCATCAAAGACAGGGCTACACAGAAAACCATCGCCAACTCAAAGCCACAACACTTCCAGTTGCGTTCCTGGATTGCAAGAAGGGGGTGAACCGATGGGGAGTTTGGATGTCTGGAGAACAAAAGGGCTACACACGGTGTTCCTGCCCAACTTGAATCGCAGCCCCAACTGCTGATACAGTCTCAAATGCGATAATTATTGCTGGCTTTGAAGACTAATGTGTGCAGAGTGCACTTTCCACACCTATTTCACCCAAACAACAACACTTACCTCATCCTCCCGCGTACCTGCTCCTCCAAAGCCCTTTGTAGTCCTGCCAGGGCAGCTCATTATTGCTCTCAAATGCAGCTCCATCTGGAACAAGAGACAATAACTTTATGCAGGAGAGAATGTTAAATGAAAAAGGTTGCCCTGAATTACAGCTCACATCACCATGAGAGCACCTTTTTATTATTATTATTTTGACCCACTTGATGAGGGGAAATTAAAGGATTACATTCCCAAAGGGACATCTAATGCGCACACCTCCTACATGCCCAACCCTGGCTGGTCCTTGACCTGCCACCCTGAAGGCCCTACCCTCTCCCCAGTCTTCTCTCATCTATCTCCTTTTCATCCAGGCTATCTGCATTCTTGGTCAGCACAACTCAAAACCCTATCTCACAAAGCCCCTTGTTGGGGTTGAAGACTTCTTGCTGTTTTACTGTGGAAGAGGGAGATCCAGGGAATTGCTGTAAAACCAAGGTGGGCTTTCCCAACATCAGCCATGCAGGACAGCAATCAGGCTCAGAAAACCACTCTCCTACCACCAGCAACATTCCTGAGGCATTAATGAAGGTAAACCAACTCAGAAGAGATAACATCAGAAAGCCCAAATAGCTCTGACCCAGTGATGTGGAAAGGAAAGCATGTTTCCCAAAGAAAATGCTTCAAGGATACTTTAAAAGATGGTCTTGACCAAGTGGGGCTGAGTCTGAGCTCTGTATCAACAGCGAACATAAGCCCTGCAGAACAGCTGTGTGGCACCAGCGAGCCAGAGCTGAGTTCAGCAGCCTCTGCAGAGCTGCACATCCTAATCTGTCTTCCCAGGAACTGCTTTTGGGCCAGTTGGTCCCTACCCCGCTCTGCTCATATCCACCCAGTGCGTGTTCAAACACAGGGTGGCCTTTGTAGACAAAGATCCATGAGATCGGATTGCTCAATCAGCTAAACCAGAACACACAAATTTGGTTTATTTGGTTCTACAGGAGCTGGAAGAATCCCCCAGAGGAGACTTCGCACCCAGGGCACCAGTACCACCAGAAAGAGAAGGGCAGGGGATGACATGCAGCCCAACGCTAACCAAGACTTCTCATTTGACCAGTTCCTGCACACCATGCCTGGACACCTATGTTGATCAAGACACAAGCTAGGGTCCACCAGTTCCATCAGCCAACAAGCTGACTCCTCCAGCTCAGCAGCAGAAACCCATTTCCAATGGGTTCTGGCAGTTTGGAGGGATTAGCATCCTGGAGCAAGAGCTCCTTTGCCACGTGGGACCATATTCCCAAACCCTAGGAAGGGACCCAGCCATCTCAATCAACGCAGAGAAGCTCTTGGGAAGGCGGTGACCAGGCGTGCAGCCCAGCTGTGCTCTGTAACCTCCACATGTTTGCATTTGTGGCATTAAAGCTGAGATTTTACAGGGGCACTGGTACATCATAAAGAGGAAAAAGAAGTTTAAAGACTTAATGCACAGATGCTCTTTGCTCTGTTTAGCTCCCTGGTGGGGTTGGTGCTGGGATGGGGCTTTGCTTTCTGCATTTCCCCAGAGCTGTGCCAGTGGAGACCTCCAAAGGGTAGGGTGAAGCTGTCTACCACCAGCAGTGACCCCACGCAAGGGAAGGAGAATTTTGGCATTTTGATTAAAAAGACAAAGCATCACCTCTGACAACAGCTGAAGCCAGGAGAGGAGCCACAGCACCCATCTGAATGCAAGCTCCCACCACAAACAAAGCTGTCTGTAAAACACTGATCATGGAGTGGGTTCCCACAGGAACACAACACTCCCTGCAATTATTTTAGGCTTCTTCTGACCCCATGGACTGTTAGGGAATAAATCTGCAAGCATTTTCCTCATCCAGGCTGACAGTGGGCAAGGCTAACGAGTGCCCAAATGCTGCTTTGCTCCAGCTGTGGCAGGTTTGGTGCCACGTGGTGTATTTTCCCTGATGCCTGGCTGAGTTTCATGGATGACCCCAGCCCAGTGGCCTCATTGAAGAGCATCTCAGCTTACTTCTTCAGCTGTTTGCATGTACATATCTCAGAAAGGCACCACAAATAGCCATAGACACTGCTGTTGCTTATTGCAGGGGTTACAAGTCCCCATCATCTTCTCCAGATCCTCCTGGATCCAGGTCTTCCAACATTCCAGCTCCTCTAAAGGCAGGGGGCTGGTTCCCCAGTAAAACTGGGGCTCAAAACCACGTAGGTCAGCAGCAAGCCTGTTGCACTCTGTTTGTGAGCCTACAGATGCATCGAGGCAGTTCTGCTGGAGCTGAGCCCCAGGAACCTGCAGAGCCCAAGTGTCTAACAGAACACACACTACTCTCCAAAACAACGAAAAAAAGAAGAAACTGGGAGAGAAAAAAAACAAAAAAAAGAACCCTTTGCTCATTACTAAAAGGAAAAATACTCCAATACTTCATTATTCTGGTACTTGTGGGGGTGTTCAGAAGGGCAGAACATCAACTCTCCAACAGTTATAAAGCAGTACAGCTAAACAGATGCTCTTTAACGCGATCATCTGTCCCCAGCATAAAGATCTGTGGTGGCACATTAACGAGCCAGATTACCAGGAGCACTGCTGAGCCACTACATCTAGCACTGCTTGACCTTACAGTTCCTAGTCCTCACTGAGGTTTGCTTTTTAGAGCATATTTAATGAAAAAAAATAAGTGTCTCCTAGTGTGTGCTTGCTGTTTGGGGGACTATCTCTTCCAGAGCTACATGAAGAAGGAAAGGAAAATAGCTCTGAGGCACAACTTCGTCCAACATTTTAGAGACAGGATTTAAGCTATCAGAAATGATCTTCGCTGGCTGAACCCAGCACCTTCTGCAAGCAGCTCCTGTCCCTGCAGCTCTAATCCACACCGACTGAAAAATGCCTTCGGGTGTCCATCAGTACAATTTCAGCCTTAATTACAGAGCGCTATTAAATAACACTATTGTTTCCTGAAAAAGCCTGCCAAGTTATTTATTAGGCAAGGATTTGGCAGATTGAGCCAAATTGCCAAACCTTTGATAAACGGAAACCTCATTTTCCCTGTGATCTCAATGAAACAGATTATTCCCCCCCCCGCTTTCCCCTTTAATGCTTTGAAATCTGAAGTATGAGTAGCTGTCACTAAGCGATGATGACAAAGGGCTATTTTCCTGACACTCACAAAAGCAGAGATTCTGCTAGTGTAAAATAATCTGGCCAATCTGACTTTTTTTATCCCGTGTCGGCAGTAAACTCCCATATCTTTCCACTCAGGGCACTGTAAGAACTGTAACACGTAGTCCCTGCTTTATGAGTTGGGGACCACAGAGAATCATAGAATGGTTAGAGTTAGAAGGGACCTCAAAGATCATCCAGTTCCAACCCCCCTGCCCTGGGCAGGGACACCTCCCACCACACCAGGTGGCTCCAAGCCCCATCCAGCCTGGCCTTGAACCCCTCCAGGGATGGGGCAGCCACAGCTTCTCTGGGCAACCTCTTCCACTCCCTCACCACCAAAGAAGCTCTTCCTAATATCCAATCTAAATCTCCCCTCTTCTAGTTTAAGACCATTCCCCCTTGTCCTATCACTACTCTTCCTGACCAAGAGTCCCTCTCCTGCTCTCCTGTAGGCTCCCTTCAGATACAGAGAAATCAAACAGAAACCTTCCCCTCTCCCCCCTAAAGGTGGCCCCAAATTTTTTCTCAAATGCTATTTATTCTGATACATTCCTGTGGTGCCCTTCATCAGAGCCTTACCCTTCCACTAGGGTGCAAACCCCATGGAAAGCTTCACCTGCAGCTGCCACAAGCCAGGACCACACATCCCAGGGACTCTGATGTCTGATATGGACTTACACTGCAGCCTGGCACAGATGCCAGCCCACTGCTTGCCATAAATGGCTCAAGACCTGGCTAAACTCACATCAGGAATGAGTCTCTCAGACTCAGACTGGCCCACAATAAGGATTCCTAGATGACACTGCAACTCAAATTGCTCCTATTTTCATCAGCAGCACAGGGGCCACACACCACTTTGGTACTGCTAGAGAGTTTTCCCAGCAGGACAACCAGTTTATTCCATCAGGACATGTAACACTAAGTAAAAATTCACATTCCAGACCATTTAGTTCTTTAAACATTTTCAATTATAAGCTTTTTCTTCCTATCACTGGAGAAATGCATTTTCCACTCAGCGCTTGCTAGGATGATTATTGCATTTTTAAGTGACACAGAGATGACACTTGTGGTTGATCCAGTCAGCATCTCGTGATGAATCTTCAAGTAACTGTCAGGAAGACAAGTGTTAATAAATGGATTTCCCTTCCTACACTGCACAGGACACTATCGACCCCGATGGGCTTGTTCTTGCTTCCTTATGAGGTGCTTTTCACTGCTAACAGCTAATTCCTAAGCAAATTCTTTTCAAATGTTAATTACAGTAGAACATGGTTGAATTTTACTGACCCCGTCAAATTTGACAGTCAACTTCTCATCTTACCCAGAGCCACTTAAAAGGAAAACAAAGTTGAATATATCTTCAGGCTAAAATATTTGTTAGTCTAAAAACATGCAAGCTTCAACCATAACCTTGCAATTTCCCTTGTGTGTATTTATGCTGATAACAGGTTCAGGACAGTAATTACTGGGCTTGTAAATACAAGCAAATATCAGGTCTCAGGGCCAAAGGCCAAAACAAGAGTGTGTCTGGTGTTCAGGAAGACTAGTAACTTACTGTTACTCAATGACACACAGACAAAAGACATTTTATTCCAAGATCAAGGGAAAGTACAAGACAAGAAGTTGCTTGAAACTCAGGCAGTAATATTTTTAAGAGGGGGCTCTTGGAATTGCTCCCTCCTCTTTACTCCTGTAGGAGCAGAAGCCCTGCAGGTTCCTTCCCATCAAAGAGAAGCAAGGATGTGAGGTATTTATCCTTCCTCACCCATCCTTGTGTACCTCCACCACACCAGGTGGCTCCAAGCCCCATCCAGCCTGGCCTTGAACCCCTCCAGAGATGGGGCAGCCACAGCTTCCCTGGGCAACCTCTTCCAGAGAGGTTGTGGATGCACTGATGCACTCCCAGAGCGCCCCACTCTCTCCAGCTGCCCCATAACAGGATGCCTCCAAACGCTCTCCCGTGCCTCAGGGTGTCAGATAAAGCCCAGAAATCCCAGTTATAGACACAGCCTTTGCTTAACCAACATCATCTACCTTTCTACTGGAGAAAGCTCTCTGCTTATCTTTCCCCTTTATTTTGGCAGATGTAACACAAGCCTGCTCAAATAAATCCCTCTCAAATTGGCCTCGCAGCTGAAGTGCAGTAGCTGCACGACTTCAGTGGAAACAATTAATGGTTGACAAACACTTAAAAACAAACAGGACATGATATCACTGTAAACAGCTTCTCACATCTGGCCGTTGTTGCCCCACAAGGGTTCACACGAGATCAGGAACCAGCCTGTTTTGCAGAGCTCTCCCCCCACCCAGCTTGTTCCTGCTGTCATCTGTCCCCACTTCTCTTTGCTCCCAGCTTCTGGAAGAACAGTTACAGGAGCAAAAGTCACATCATGGTGTCCACCTGCACTGCTGTCCCCATGAGGTGGCTCAGAGGACACAGCCTCCACCATCTCCAAGGAACTCCAGTCCTTTTTTTCCCCAATGGGTTATACTTGAAAGCAGGGAATCTTATGATGTTGGTTAAGCCTGATGCCACCTTGTCCATCCATCCCCAGCCCAGCCACCCCACAAGCACAGGGATGGGGTTTGCTGTATCCCCACCAGTATGACCAGCACAAAGCTAGTTCCTCAAGGGACTCCCTGGGGAAGTGGGAGCAGAGATTTTGGACACATCTAATGGCTTTGTCTGACATCAATACCAGTGGGAAGCAGTGGAATATTTTCCAGGAAGATCCAGAAAACAAGCAGATTTTAAGTAGGACCCTTTTAGCCAGACCCATCTCTCCACCTCCCAGAGAAGCCAAACGTTGCTGCTCCACCCTGTGCACTGGGGACACACCAGCTCCCAGCCCTGACCAAAGCATCAGGTTATCTCCTAACATTTCCCAGCCAAGCCAGGGCAAACTTCTTGTGTTTTGAGCACTGAAGGAAAGCCCTCATCCCCTGCACCATGCCCACATTCATGGCTCTGGAGTAAGCGGAGTGACACTGTTTCCCCAAGACATTCTGTTTTCAGCTTTACATGTGGAACAAATTAGTGGCCGCATCCACCCCACACATACTCCTAGCTCCTCTGGGTATTTTCCACAAGCTCCTGACAGTTAGCAGTGGCTGGATGAGCCTTTTTATTCCCTCTGCTGTTACGCTACAGAACCTGGGCTACTCTTCCCAACACAGACCAGCAGGGATGGTCCATTTCTCTGCCCTTTTATTGTTCCTCATGGGAGTTCTCTCCCCAGGCTCCCTTCAACCGGAGCTGGGATCCAACCCCTCCGGCCACAGCACAATGATCCTGAAGTCTCTTTTTAGACAAAGACCCAAACCTCAAACCCCGTGTAAAGCACAGCAAAGTCCCCAAAGCAAAGGGGTGAGTTCTGCTGCGAGTCACGTCGAGGTACCCACCAAAGGAAGAGGAGGATGCTGGCAGGGTGAGGAGGCAGAGCTCCAAACCCACGGTCCTGCCTCTGCCTACAGCTAGTTTAATCCCTGTGTGTCACTTGGCTTTTTTTTTTTTTGTACCAGCACAGAGAAGTAATTATCAGCATAGAAAGGCAGGATCCTGCAAGAGCAATTAATCCAGCCTCCTGCACAAGTTAAACCAAATCCTAACTTCTGCTTTGCATCCACAACTTTTCTTACTTCTCTAGATTTGGTTGAGATTTTTTTACTATGCTTTAATTCCTTCTTATTTATCAGACATTCATATCAGCTTTTCTTCAGCTTTGGCTTCTCCCTTTGCTTCCCTGGGCCTGTATTTTCACTTTTCATCCCTTTTTTTGCTTTACAGTTTGTCATCTTTCCCATTTCTGCTGATGCATCTTTAGTGGGCTCATGGCAAGGAAGAAAGTGCCTTGTTCTTCCCTGAAGCACAAGAAATTTCATCCAAATCCCACACACATTTCCACTTCCAGACAGAATGGTCATGGATAACATGCTCGCCTGTTTATTTGAACCCCAGGGCTGGAGCAGTGCTGGTGGCCATGCACATCTCCAAGGGCTCCTGGGCTGTTTCCAGTCTTGTCTGCAACAACGCCCCTCACTCCCCCCCACCAAAATATTAAAAAAAAAAAATCAGAAAAGGTGAACTTGAAGGTCTCAGCTTCTCTCAGAGAAGCTAGATCACTCTCGGTGGTATTAAGGTGGCGCATGGAGCATCAAGACACATAGCTACCAAGGAGTCTCCAGATGCAACCACACCTTGAACAGAAAGGACCTGCTCTCCTGCCCCACGGGACACAGTTCTGGCCATGCAAGGTACCTTCTCAGCTCCCAATTCAATGCCTGGCCCCAGGCTACTGAAAACAAACTCAAAGTGATATTTTGCAAGAGCAGCCAGAAGCATCTGAGAGGCATCATCTTTCAAGCCCCAACCTTAAGCTGGGTTGCCCCCGATGACGGGCAGAGCTGGAGCAAAGCCTCTGATCCTGCAGATAAAAACCCAAGCCCGGGAACATTTCTTCTCCCAGAGGAAAAAGCACCAGCTTTTGTGAAATGAAGATTTTTTGCCCCAGCAGCTCTCCCTGCCAAAGGCTGGTGCACTGGCAGCTCTCGCAGCTGGTGGAATCACATCAGCTCCCGGAGTCAGCACAACTCCAACAAGGGATTCTCTTGCCACGTTTTATAAAGAAAAATTTAAACTGCCTGCAAACATCTGAGAACCAATGGCAAGTTGCAAAACAGGTCCTTGTTTTATCTCAAAGGCTTCGGGTCTCAATGCAAATCCCTGCAAGCTTCACATGCAGGCAGAGTTTTAAACTTATACCCAGTATAGTGCTATTAACACCTTTTTTTTTTTCCCCCTAGACCTACTTCTTTCTGGTTTCCTGCACTATCACAGCACAGACAAGGACAGAAGCTTGCTTTTTCCACTGAAAAGTGTCTGCCCAGCGACAGCTCCTAACATCCTCCAGCAACACCACCTCAGCTTTGCCTTTAGCCCTCCATGGGACATTCAAACCAACCTCTGCAGGCATCAGGCAGCAGGTGCTTTGCCTTCTGATCCCCTGCAAAGTCTAGTTTTCAGGTTGTCCCAAGCCCACCCCGCAGACCATCCAAGCTCTTCCCAGGGCCTGCAGCAATACAGATGAAATCCATGGTCATTCCCATCCCCTACCCGTCCCCTCCCCTCCAGGCAGGAGGTCTCGGCAGAACCTCCATCAATGGTTTCAATCAAACCACACACACCAGGGGACAGCACCTGCTTAAATCACTTCCAAAGCTGTTTTAAATAAGTTATTACAACTTGCACACAGAAACACAGCCTGGGAATTAAAAAAAAAAGGACTTTTGGCTTTATGACAGGAAGAGGGAAGACCAAACTGTGAGATGCATTTTTGCAACGCTTGATAGGAACAAATTTGGGAGTGGTTTATCAGGCATATGTATGGCACGTGGCCTCCTGGGTCTGTACGTTTTTCCTCATGGCTGAATCCTTTATTGAGGTTTTCATTCTGGACTGCACAGCCTTTGAAGCTGCCAGCTGAGGCTGCTCAGCAGGAGGATGTGTTCAGGACCCAGAACCTGGGGGAGCTTAACCCGCTTTGTCGGAGAAACCCACATCACAGGCATCCCAAAATGCCACTTCCATCATCTCATAACCCTCCAGTGCAGGATACAGTGGCCGTTAACGTGGGGACAGTCCCACTTGTGCGGGAGGGTTATCTCTAGCCACTTGAGGTCTTCATCCAAGCTTCTCCACAGAGAGAACATTTTCCCCAAGTTGATTTCCAAAGAGTCTTTTGAATGCTGACCACAACAGAAAGAGGGCAATAATTCCCCAGATGTATTGTAGTGGTTTCAAGTGTCCAGCCAGCTTCATTACAGCTTCAAGCTGAAAAATAGGAGAACTCCCACAAATCTGCATTCCTAATAAATAATTCCACTGGGGAGCTCTCTTCTTGCAGTCCCTGGTTAACCTTTCGGGGTTAGCACGTGGGAGGAGATCTCTTAACATCAAGATGCCACTTCACTCTTCACATTCTGTCCTCAACCCCAACACCTTTATTTTCCATGAGGAAATCACAAGTCTCCCCAGAACCAAAGGTTGATAGCAGGGTGATGCTGGGAGCATGGGCAGAGGGTGCTGCTGGGCTCGCTGTCCCAGACCTTCTGCAAGCAGAGGGGGCTGCTGCCTTCCACCCTTTCTGTCAGAAGGTAAGGTTGCTACGCTTTTTGACACTGCAGCCTTTTCTGTACCAACAAATCTTGGTTTAAACACTACTGAAATGTTATGTAAACGACTTCCAAGAGAAACAGCATGTTTGTGCTGTTGATTATATCCGAGCAGCTTGTACACATCAGCAAGTTCTCAAGAACTGCAGAGATTTGCAGCCTTAAATAGCCTGTCAAGCCCACGAGCCTCAGGGCAGTTACTCCAGGGGTGACTTTGGTCCAAAGAAAAAAAAAAAAACACAAAATTTTAGAACAGACGTTTCACAGGGAGGCAAAACTCAAAGCCATTGGTAAGGCTTTTGGGACACCACTGGTTAAACACCACCAGCTTCATCTCAGGCTGGCCCACGTACCCAGTACAGTGGCTGTCCCCTCTTCTCCACCACAGTTTCCACAGCTGCAGTTTTCCTCAAGGTCTGACAAATCTTTCCTGCAACATCTGGACACACCGATTACACAATATGTACTGATGCACTTAACATCCTCACACCCTTCATCAGGGCACATGGAAAGAGCCATATATGAAAAAACAGATTTATTTCTCCAAAATCATCTCTGCACAGAACTGCTCAACCAGGACAGAGAAAGAACATTTAGCCCAACACTGTGCCAGACTCAAATTATGTTCACATGCAGAAGCTTTAAACATCACCCCATAGTGGCAACCAGTGGCACTAAGACCTTCCAGGATCTGAAGGGAGCTCCAGGAGAGCAGGAGAGGGACTCTTGGTCAGGGAGGGGAGGGACAGGACAAGGGGGAAGGGGTTTAAATTGGAAGAGGGGAGATTTAGATGAGATATCAGGAAGAACTTCTTTGCTGTGAGGGTGGTGAGGCACTGGAAGAGGTTGCCCAGAGAAGCTGTGGCTGCCCCATCCCTGGAGGGGTTCAAGGCCAGGCTGGATGGGGCTTGGAGCCACCTGGTGTGGTGGGAGGTGTCCCTGCCCAGGGCAGGGGGTTGGAACTGGATGATCTTGAAGGTCCCTTCCAACTCTCCTCCAGGCAAGGAGCTCTAATGTACAGATGACATACAGCATCCTCTGTACCCTCCCTGGAGAAGCTTCGCATCCTTGCCAGACACAGGGCGCCAGCATCACTCTGACCAAGGGAAAAGCAAGTTTTCAGGATTCCTGTTTCAAAACACAGCCAGGGAAGAGCTACTTCAAGCAAAAATCATTCCTGGAGCTTCGAAACAACAGCTCTGCAGCAGGTTACACAGAGCAACTTCTATGGCATCCCTCCCTGCTTCTCGCAACAGGTGAGCTCTGCCTTTCCAGCTAATCTGCCAAAGCCTGCTTTAGAAATTAAGGATATTTTTTTCCCCCCATAAGGAGGATTTTTCAGTAGAAACAGCACAACTTTCTCCTCTGCCTGTCAGCCATTGCAAGGCAATTGCCAGGAGGAGCACAGAAGGTCAAACCCACAACCAAGCAATCTCTCAAGCATAGATTTGAAAGCCCTTTCCAGTTTGCAAGCCATCCATATTTACCTAATGAGCTAAACCACCATATATCCTGTTCCTGAAGAACAACAACAAAAAAGAACAGTGGGATTTCAAGTCCAGCCCTGCCACAGCCCCAGAGCTGTGATCCCACCTCTCCTTTGCACACCCCAGTGCCCCAGCGCTCCTCCACACAGCAGAGCTGACTGGTATCACCAAGGACACTAAACTGCATCAATCTGGCATCCCATTACCCTGATATTTTCCATCCCTCTTGTTTTACATCTCACTCTTCATTCAGGCATCTTTAGGCACTTGTTGCTACTCAAGGGGTTAAAATGTTTGTTGCTCACGCACCTGAGGGGGGTTAAGGCAGAGACTTTGGGGCCAATTAATCATTAGCAGTAGTTTCCTCAAGCATTTCCTGCAGAATAGCAGCTTAAAAAAAAGAAGTCACAACAAAACTGACTGCTCTCCCCACTTTGTGTGATGCTTTGAATACTTAAAATAGTAGAAAAAGCAGCTCTTGCAGGATCATTTAAAATGGATTAACCTCCACATCGGGCCATATTAAGTGAAGTAAAGTTCGGGTAAGATAACACTGCTTGCAGGAAACTGCATGCAAAAGAAAAAAATAAATAAAAACATTATCTAAGACATGCTGCAGAAAATAGACTGAGTTGCAAAACCTCCTCCTCAGACACAATTCAGTATGGAAAAGTCAGCCCTAGGTTTACAGAGCAGGTGGGTGCACAGAACAGGGCATTTCACCCCCTCCCAGGCCACCCTGCGCTGTCCTGGCAGGGACCATGGCCCCAGGCACCCAGTGCTGATGGCACTTACTGAAGGAAACAGCTCTGCTCCCTCCAGGCCATTTTAAAGATAATCTTTGGCAAAACAGGCACAACTTGTCCTGTGACATTTTTCTGTTGGGCAGTAAATCCCAGACTCCAGTAAATCCCTACAGCTGGGGCCAGGGGAGGGTGTCCAGGGTGTCCACAGAGGCTGGGTCACAGAAGCTCTTGCCTCAGCAGCTCAGACATCGGCTTCCCCCTCACTTGTCCTGCTCAGGCTTCTAACACCTGAGCTGCAGGATCAACCCTCCTGCAGGAGGCAATTGTGCTCAGGGTGTTTCCAGTCACTTCTCTCATTCCTCAGGGACTTCAGGGTGGTGAGACCCTGGCCCAGGCTGTCCAGAGAAGCTGTGGCTGCCCCATCCCTGGAGGGGTTCAAGGCCAGGCTGGGTGGGGCTTGGAGCAACCTGGTGTGGTGGGAGGTGTCCCTGCCCAGGGCAGGGGGGTTGGAACTCAATCTTTAAGGTCCCTTCCAACTCTATCCATTTTATTGCTCTTTTCATAGAATCATAGAAGGAGTGGTACAAAACTGAGCTTAACACCACCAGCAAACACTGTCTGGAGTAAAGAGCATCTCTCATCCTCACTGATGAGCTTTTGCAGGTGACAAGCAGCTGGCTCTGCAGTGCAAGTGATCCTTGTTGTGACATCCTTTATAGGACTCCACTTGGGCAGTACGGTGTTCCTGTCACCCAGCTCTATCCTGGGGGTCAGGCAGGCATGCTAACCTGTCATTTGGCAGAGCAAGAATGTGGATACCACGCCTCGGCCACCTCTGCAGGTGGCCTGCACCACGCAAGAGACACTGGGTGCTGCAGGTGGGGACACAGGAGCAGGGTGCAGATGCTCCAGGCTGCTGCGTGGGCTGCGTTCAAAGGCCTCCAGCAACGAGGCTGCAGGGGTTTCCTGTGCCACATGCACAGATGTGACAGACATCTGGCAGAACTGCTGCTGAATAAGCTGATAAAGACACATGGGGACTGACAGACCATCCCTTTCAAGGGTGACACACGACAAACCATTCTTCCAAGACCTGGTCCAAAGGGCACCAGGACTATTGCCCCTGCAGCAAACCCTGCTCTTCTCCTCACTTTCCTCCCCAAACATGGGACTGGGGTTTGGCGACTTCTCCACCCTTCCAGCCCCAAGGGTTTCCCCCCAAGCTGGGATGGCTGTACCCTTCATGGCAGCAAGTCCCTGCAATTTATCTCCATATAGCACCAAAACTAACAACACCTGTATCCAGCTGTTGAGAAGCTGTTTAAAAACTCAGCCCACCAGCTTTGGGCCAGAAGACAAGACTCACTGGCATCTTCTCACTCATATTTGCATCTCCAGCTGCATGATCTCCACTGCAGAAGGTTGCCCAGCCCCAGCCTTGCCCACACCCAATGCAAGGCAGTTCATTGCTGGATTTCATAGCCTCGTGCTTCGCAATACTCCTTCCTTGGCTGCGGATTTTGGTGGGTTTATTTTTTTTTTTTTTAGGGGCTGGCCCAGCAGATTAGTATCATTTGACTTTTCCCTGCATTGAAGCAGGGCAGGGGGGTTTGGAACCTGATCTTTAAGGTCACCTTCCAGCTCTAACCATTCTACATGCAGCCAGTAAGTAAAGCTAAATTCCACCTACCGATACAACAGCAAAAAGACAATTTCAGCAATGGTGATAGCCCCCTCCTGCATGACCTGCCTTGCGACTAACCCTGGAGTCAAGCCTGAGGTCCCCAGGCTTTCCAGAGGAGAAGTTATTAAGAAGGTAGCTGTTTGCTTGACAGGGGATTTCACACATGGATTCTCACAGTCATTTTTGTATAAAAAAGCTGAAAGTCTTTTCATTGCCATATTGATACTGCTACAAAGGACACTCATGGGCTCTAACTACAAACCATTGCTCTGAAAGAACAAAAAAGTGTCTAGATGGATGCCCAAAGTAAAACTAAGTAAAAAGAGACCTTTTGGGGGAAAGAAAAGCAAGGACCCAGGGCTGATAACCAACCACAGTGTGGGGCCTGTTATAGGGAGGCACAAGGTCAACACTGCAGTGCCTAATTTACAGCAGAACAGCCCAAATACACTCATAGAATGGTTGCAGTTGGAAGGGACCTTCAAGATCATCCAGTTCCAACTCCCCTGCCCTGGGCAGGGACACCTCCCACCACACCAGGTTGCTCCCAGCCCCATCCAGCCCAGCCTTGAACCCTTCCAGGGATGGGGCAGCCACAGCTTTTCTGGGCAACCTGTTCCAGTGCCTCACCACCCTCACAGCAAAGAACTGGATGATCTTTAAGGTTCATTCCAACCCTAACCATTCTATGTTTTGGGGCCACAGGAGTTGGACACCCTGGAAAGCATAGCCCACAAGCAGGACACAGCTGAGATTGCAGGTGCCATGCAGCAGCAGCAAGGTTATTCTTAGGAGGAGGTGGTTTCTCAGGTTAAGCTCTCAATACCCAATTAATTATTATTGCCCATTGCTCCACATGCCTCTCCCTCTGCTTTTAGAAAGACAGCAGCATCCCATTTTCCAATAGGAAAAGTCTTCTGTGTAACAAATATTGTATTTCAACAACATGCTAAAGAAGTGCAAAGGGTCACGGGAGCTCCGAGATGACATCAGCCTCTTTACTATTAATCCTGTGTTGAATATTATCCAGGAGAGAGTAATTTTTAAATGGGGCCCCGGTTTGTCCTGTTTAAACTTGCACATACCTGAGCTACTTTTAGGCCTAAACCCACAGAAAAGAAAATAATGCAGCTTGGCTCTAGTGCAAGCAAGAGAAGTGCTAATTTTGCCTTCTTTTATCTCCACATTTACTCAGCAGTACGCAGAGTAAATATAGGGAAAGGGAGGTTGTTACATTAAGGCACACCTAATAATACTACACCATTCTTGATGGCAATTAACTCTGGGGGCCTTTCAACACTGCAATCACTCAGAGCACACTTCAGATAATACAGCTGATAGAGTAAAAGGGAAAAAAAAGAAAAAAAGTGTGATCAGCAGCTGTAGGTAAGACTGAGCTTCAACAAGCATTCCTCACAGCAGCAGACAGCATCTTTGTTCTGCAGGTCTCCAGGGCTTTATCAAGAACTAACCAAGCTCAGACACCGTTATTAAATATTATGCTTCTGTACATATGAGAAGCAAGGTCCAAGCAGCCAGGAAGAAACTGAGGCATCCCATTTCAGCTTATTCCAGATTTACAAATCAAACCAGACCTAAAGGAAGACAGGGGCTCACCCAAGGCAAGGAGGGGCCTCTCTGCTTGGCTTGGGTCTTGCTCCACACGAGCAGAAAGTGCTGAAGGAGGTACAACTGGTTGGGTGAGCAAAGGACCAAAAGCCACCCCACCTAGAAGACACCATCACTGCCTGCAGAGGTGGGTTTTTTTCTGCCAAGAGGCAGGTTACACAGATTTCCAGCTCATTTCTTACCAGTGTATGGACACAGCTCTCTGATGGGTCTCAGAAAAGCCTACAGAAAGTATAACATGTATTACAATAAAAAGATACTTTAATTTTAGGGTTTTTTTTTTCTACAACCGTCTGCCTACTCATAATGGCAAAGAGTCTCCCATGAGACTGATGCCCGGGTCTGACACCAATGCCCAATTACACAGCCAGACACCAACAGAAGCTGGTGCCAGCAGAGAGGAGACACTGGTCTGTGGGTCACAATCCTGCCCACATAAGATGCCCAGAGCTGAGCGAGAGACACCTACAGCCACGCTGGGAAGCTCCACAGCCAACGAGTAAGCAGGAGGCTGCAGAAGGCTGGGCTGCTCAGCAGTTCAAAAGGGAACTTTTCATTTTCCTGCTCTAAATTAAGTCATCAGGTTTGGTTATTTCTGAGATGGAAGGTATGATCTTCCTTTCTAAATATACGTGTGGAAGGCTGCCAGGGGGAACGCGGGCCTCCAAAACCAACATGCAACTCGGCTTTCAGGAGAAGCGAAGCTCTCGGAGACCTCGGGAGCCGTTTCAAAGGTCTTTTTCACAGCAGGGAGAGGAGACCTCAGCAGGCTTTGCAGATGGGCAGAGCCTACATCTCCGATGCGAACTGAAGAGCGACAGAGCCTTCAAAGCGAAGGCGACGTGTGTAAGGGGAGCAGCCCTGCAGTTCAAACAAGCCACAGCGCTCTTGATTCAACAGCCTCCCGTTAATGAGTGGGATGGTGCCCCAAGGAGAAAGCGAGGAGCTGGTGATACTCACCCTGCCTTGGGATGGCTCTCACACCTTCGACTGAGTTAGCTCAGCTCGTTTTAAACCTGTTTATGGCCAGACCGCAACGTTGCACCTTGTCATTAGCTACCCAAGGGTAAGGGGACCTGTCTGACAGGCACTCCAGACTGTGACAAAACCCACCAGGGCTTTGCTGGAGGAAAGCTCGGGCTCTTCATGGGGGTGGAATGCTTTGGGAGCCAACACAAACATCCACAGGGGCATCTCCCATGTCCTGGGACCCAGGATACAAGGGGCAAGGCAGTGCCAGGAGCATCATAGGAAGCCCTACAAAGCCAAACCTCTGTTTCCTCTTCCTATTGACCCCAAGGGGCAATTAGATTAATTAGGGGAAGGTGCATTTGGCACCAGTATCACCCAGGACACCAGATAGCACTAGAAGCAGACACAAAAATAACCCCCTCAACAAGGAACTGGTCTCACTCATGACAGCAGCATTGGTCTGCAGGATGGGCGCTCCCTCCAAAGCACACCAGCAGCCCTGAACAAGGGGTTTCAGTCATTACAACTTGCTTTTCTCCGCCTTTTGCCCTGAAAAAATCCAAGATTTCTAAGTGCCAAGTGGTGACAAATTTTCTACTGGAGACCAGAAAGCATTTAAGGAAAAAAGAAGAATAGATGGGACTATTCACAGAAACATTTTGATGGGGTGGAGGAAGTTACTGGCAACACTTACACTTGAAGGAGAGGGGAAGACATTATTCTCAAATGCAAATATAGCTAGACTGATTTGTGCCAAAGNGTAGCACAAGCCAGGGAAGAACCTGGTTTTGGCTCAGAGCTCACATTTACGGTGTAAGTCCCCAAACCTCAGAAAGGAAGGTCTAGAGCCACAGGATGGCAACCCCACTGAGCACGGTGCAAAGTGGGGACACCAACAAGAGCAGCCCTGTGGTCTCAACGAAAAGAAAAAGGCAACAACAACAAAACCCACCCAAATAAAACCATACTTGTTTCGATCAGTGCTCAGGACCAGTTTTGCAAGCACAATGGCTCCTGATTAAGTGTCCAGAAGTTTTCACTGGAGCCATAACAAAGCCAGCATAACTCATGTCAACGGGCTTTTCCCAGTTGCAAAGATGTGTTTTATAGAGGAAGGAGCCTATTGAGGGAGATGCCAGTGAAAAGAGCAACACCCATGAATTTTCAAGTCATCCACACTGCCTTTTATCCACGTGTGGCTGAGAACATGAGCAAGAATTGGGTTCACTTCACACCACAGAGCTCTAGAAGAGCTCTCTGGGTCTTGCTGCTCTAGTTCAAGATGGCTCGGGCAGAGCAGACAACCCACCAGCCCTCCCCATGCTAATCAGAAACAGCCCATTCTGACATGGAGACTGAAACCAGTCCTCTTTGCTGAATGAACAAAACCCATCAGCAGGTTTCAAGTGATATTTTTTTCTTCTTCTTCTCTATCAGGCTGGAGCTAATTAGGAAAGGAACAGCACCACCAGAAAGGCTAAAATTAAACTGTCCCTTCAATTAGTTTAACATTTCTGGCAGGGAAGTGGGACCTCTGGGCCACCAGTTTGCTGTCTGTGTCTTTGGCTTGGGTCTTCTGGAACACCAGGCACTACCTTGTCTTCAGAGCCCGCTTGGTAGTTGGATGCTAATTTAATTAAATCAGGATTTCAGTAACAAAACAGGCGGCTTCCTGGAAAACACATGAGCAAGGACAGGCTGACTAGTACCACAGTCCCTAAAGCCAGAGCTGCTCCTTATCTAAAAGGATGAAGAGAGACAGAGGTAAAATGAGATTCCTGGCCATACCAGTGCTCCCCAGTGTCCTGGAGCTCCACCAAGCACGAAGGAGTGAGAAGGGCCAGCCTGGACCCAAAATCACCTTTTCTGCCTTACCCCATGAAGGAACCTACCAACCAGCCTACATTACACCAAAGGAGGGATGCTCTCATGCTAAAATTCATCAAGATTCCACCCAAACCCACTACAATCATGACAAGAAGATTAGCAGGTTTAATTATTACCTCCTAGAGTTGTCTGTTGCTGCCAACTCCTCAATGCAATACCACATACAGAAGTCCATCTCCGAGCACGCCTATGTTCATGAACATCAAAAGGCTTGGAGATGCCACTCAGGATCAGGAAACCAGGTGTTCTGATGCAAATACGTTCTACCCCATTACCCAGAGCTCCAAAGCAAGGCTCAACCAGAAATACAGCTTCTTCAGACCCTTGCAATACAGCTTCTTCATCCCTTGCAACACCCAGTCTTTCCTGCTTCTAATAAGATCTGGAATTGCCCTGAAAGAGCCTTTCTAAAGATAGTTCAGAAGACTTGTTTTTAGGCTTCTCCACCTCCCTGCATGTCTCCACTGAAAGCCACAGGACAGAAGACGGTGACAAGCCCATCACTGAGCTCCCCTTCCCCAAAGAAAGGGTCACCTCCAGATATCTTGTGACACAGACACCACAGGCACCCTACAGAGATGATGAAATTCAAATTATCACCTTCATTTTACAAATCTTTGAAAAGAAGTGACTCTCCTGAAACCAGAGGTAGGATTATGGATCATAACACACGAGTGCCCACTCTACCCAACAGGGACATAGCTGACTTGAGGTTTGCTAATGCTGCAAAAAAGCTTCTACTCAATGTTTCGATGCCAGTGTCTTCAATGAGGAACGTGTCCGTTTTCCCACTTAAAAATAACCTATTCTCCCAAAAGACTGCAAGACTCAGAAAAAGTAGACCCAATCAGTGGTAAGAGGCCATTCCCGCGCTCTGTTAATGGGGTGTTAAATTATCCTAATTACACGTGTTGCAATGTCACATATTTAGCTCTGTAACAAGCAGTAAAATCTTGGCACTGCATTTGGCCAGAGGCAGTCGCTTATCAAATGCAACGCCGGAGAAAAAATGATAACTATTTCCTAATGCATTAGAGGAATTTTGCACTAGATGCAGAGCTTCATTAGCCAGAGACAAACCCATGGTGACCGCGTGGTTTTAATCTGTGCGGGGCCCGAGCCGGCACTGGGAGAGCAGGGAGGTCTGCGGGAAGAGGCTCCCGCGGAAAAGGAGACCAGCAGAGCGCAGCCAAAGACACACACACTGATGAGTGTTAATTTACTTGCACTGCTTTTTATTATTATTTATTTAGAAAGCTCGCTTTCTATACTCAGCAAGCTGCGAAGAGAGAACATCAACAGCGCAGAAAGGATTTGTAAGCATCCATCACGCTATGGAGGGATCTATAGAATCGCTTAGGTTGGAAGAGAGTTTTAAGATAGAGTCCAACTGTTAACTGAACCCTAGAAAACCCACCAGTGCTCCCAAGCCCACCACTTTGGCGAGAAGAGTGGCTGCAGGAAGAATTTGGGAGGCTGGGATGGGCATCCCAGGTGAGGCTGCCTCCAACCTATGGCCACAGCAGCCAGACAACTGCACCCTGGGCAAACACATCAGTCCTGCAGCTCCAACCAAGCACCACCCTACCCCTCCAAGCACCATACCCACCTGGAAAAGGGGGAATTAAAAGGATCTGCTACCCTGAAGAGCATCCAGATCCTTGCTGGATACACAACACACCAATTTCTTCTGTCTGGAGAGCCAGGAGCACAGCAATACCGTGACTGGTTTAAGTCACACCAGCAACTCTCAGATTCAGGTTACTGGCTTCTTTCAGCTTGGTTTGGAAATCCTGCAGCAACAACTACAGCCTCCCCCAGTGCTTCAGCAGCTCCACATCCCAACCCTGCTGGAACCTGGATGAGAAGAGCCTGTGCTAAAGGGAAAAAAAGGTGTGTGTGTGGGGGAGAGAAAGTTAGCTGAACTTTCTTTAACCCCAGGAAGAGTTGCAAAGGGAATTCTTATGTTCTTCCCTCTGGTTTCTCCATCCCTAATTAGTATCTCAGAGAAAGCCATGTCGGTATTTCGTAAGCCTGCTGGAGCAGGGAGGCTCAGCCAGGATCGCTTGGTGCTGCAGAATTGTCTTCCCAGGGCTTCTCCCAGGCCAGACCACGGGGTGTGCCAGGGGACAAACTGCCAGACATCAAAGCACACTTTGGCCCAAAGAGTCCTAAAAGAGGTGACTGAAACGGGATCTTCTGGAAGCTGGAGCGCCCTGGCCTGAAGCCAGCGCTGGGAGCAGGCTGGATGGCACCAGCCACAGAGGTGTAATGACTTGACCATCCATGATGAGATGGAGTCCTACCAATGAGGTGAAGAACAACTACTGGTAGCAATTCCCACTGGAGACAATTCTCCAAAATTCCATCCATTTGAGCTCAAGGGCAAGAAGCTCAGCTTGGGAGGTTGCATCTACCCAAGGCACAGCTCCTACAGATGCAAGAGACTGAGGTAGAGCAGGAAAGGTTGCAACCTGCTCCTTCCCAAAGCCATGGGGCTGGCACTTGGTTGCAGGGAATGCAAGTACTTCTGCCATCGACTACTAAAAATGTTGCTAGCAATTTACTACAAAACAGGATTTCTACTCAGAGTAGATATTTATTGGTGCTTTCCAGAAGTGCTGTGGCAGGGAACCATGGACACAGTCTGTGAAGCTTTGGGAGGACTGAAGCAAGTTTATTTGCATTCAGACTTTAGGGACTATTCACTGAAAAATAGGTATGTCAGGGTTAGTTATGAATATCAGCAAATTTAAACCAAATCTGTGAGGAATTCTAGACTTGCCACTAAATAGCCACAAAAGAATTCAGATCCGAGACCTGCACCCAACCAGTCCAGGGAAAAAAAGGAAGTCACAGATAAATTATTTACTACCCAATCAGGAAAGTTAAATAAAAATACCATGGACTTCCTAACAAGCCAAAAATACAAGATTGCTCATGCAGAAACCTTGCTGTTCTCTTGGATCAAAGTTCCTGAAAGGAACACTGTAAATTCACCAATTCTTCCTACTCCTGGGCTACCAAGACCTGGCCAGTACCTGCCTTTCTGGACAGCACATTTCAGCCCAGATGCTGCCAATCAACCAGCGTAGGTAGCATCACTGGGTTCATCTTCAGAGCAACACAATCACAGAATAACGTGGGGTTGAGAAGGGACCTCTGGAGATCATCTAGTCCAAGCCCCTGCCAGAGGAGGTCCACTCAGAGCAGGCTGCAGAGGAACACGTCCAGGCGGGTTTTGAATGTCTCCAGAGAAGGAGACTCACGGTCTCTCTGGGCAGCCTCTTCCAGGGCTCTGCCACCCTCCAAGTGAAGTTCCTCCTCATGCTGAGGTGGACCTTATGTTCAAGCTTGTGCCCATTTCCTCTTGTCCTGTCCCTGGCCACCACTAAGAAGAAACCAGCCCCTTCCTTAAGCCCCCTTCCCTGGCTCACCAGGAGTTCCTACTGATGGGAAGCTTGTAAGGGATGTCCTTAATGTACATCACACTCCCCAGAGTGCACCCACCACAACAGGGCTCACAGCTGACTGCTCCTGGAGAAGTGCAGTCACTAACAGTTAGAGGAGGGGTCTCCATGGGAGGGATTTACTCCCAAGACAACACATCCTTCCTGATAATGTGTTCCAGTTTCCTTCTCCCTATTAACATCTGGGCTGTATTTATAGGTAGCCAATTTAGCTCAGTGACTCCACATATGGTACTGCAGCATCGCCGCCTTCAAGCCCTCACTCGAAGGAGAGAAACCCTTCTTCTGGAAAGCGGTGAGAAACGATCCCCAGCACTTTATAAAGTTGATCAAGGAGTCACTAACACATGAAGAAACAACAGGAAAAAAAGGAATATAACTTTGAACAAAGTGGTGCGACAGCTCCAGGAAGAGAAAAACAGAAAAAAACCCACCCCAACCACCAAGCAAAAGTTATCCAGTTTGTATAAGATATTCCGAAACCCGGTGTCAGTCCATCATGTTTTGTATTAAACCCAGATGTATATCATCTTCTCATCAAAGAGAAGTGGCTGTAGCTGTTACAGTCGGCCAGCTGGTTTTAAGCTCCCCTTTTCCCCGCAGTGTAATATATCCCGCACTGGTTGGAGCTTACGTCCCATGGAATATCTTTGCAATTTGTAACCAGCGCACAATACAGCTCAGCTGTAATTTCATAAATCACCCTGGAGCCTCTGTTTAATAATAAATCTTCTGATAGCTCTGGGTTGCAAGGGACCAAGTGAAAGTCTGAAAGGGGATTTTTTAAAAAATTTTTTTTTTTTTTTTCCCTTTCAAAGAGAGAGAAAGATGCAAAGACATTTGCAAAATCCACAAGGGGTCAGTGTCTTGGCAGAAATCCTCCTTCGATGTTGAGAAGCACGAGTATGGTCTCAGCTCCAGGATGTTTTTAATACTCTGAAACAAGGGTAAGATTCATGGGGGCAGGGGGCTGATTTTGATGCTTCTCCCTCCCTCTTTAATGGATAAAGCAACTCAAGCATCAATTTGCAGCGCTATCTTTCTGCTTGAAGCACAAGTGACCTCTTAGGAGTGGGAGCATAAGTGGGAGCCCCAAAGGGAGATAAACCTTGGATTCACATTGCTCAACCAGGATGGATGTTGGGGCAAGGCATGGAGGGGGCTCAGCACCACCAGCCTTCCCAGAGAAGCTTCCCGATGCTCAGAAACATCCTCCACAGTGATAGAGCAATACCACAAAGTGACAGCAGGTCACAACCCCTTGGGTTCACCCAGCCTGTAACTCCGTGGTGAGCTCAGGGCTCACCACAGATGCCCTGGTGCCTCCTGGTTTGGTGGCATCACCCACACTGTGCCTGGAGACACCAGACCAACCTGGGCATAAGTCAGGACGGAGCAACATGAGGCTGTGCAGCAAAGCGGCAGTGGATCAGTAACAACCCAAACCCACCCAAACTGTAACCCAAACCCACATCTCACCAAGGTGCAGTTAACTTGTGTGCTCAAGATGCCTGGCAGCATCCCACAGAGCTTTATATAAATACCAGCCTCTAAGCCCTCCCCACTACTTGCTCCACCTGACGGGCATGTTACCAGCAGCAGGCCTAGAGAAGAAGGGAAGGGAGCATTTCCCAGCTCATCTCAAAACAATAACCCCAGAGGTGTTTTTAAAACAAGGGAACATCTTGTTCAACATCGCTCCAGCAGTTTTCGTTCACAACCATGTAAAAAAGCTTTGGAAGTTCATCTGCTGCATTTCCCCATACCACTTCCCTGCCCGCATGGCAGATTACAGGATTGTTTTGCAGATGTTTTCTGTTGATTCAAGGACCACTGTTCCAAGAGATGATGTCCAGAGGCTTGATGAGCCTTAGATTTGTTTCCCTTTCTCTGGTGCATTGTACTAAATCAGTTCAAACACACCACGGTGGTGGTGATGTTCTCACGGGGGAGTGTAGGTTCATGAGAGCAGGAAGATTGCCCAAGCATTACTCAAGGAGCAGCTCCAACGTCTCACCTCTCCCTCCACACACCATCACTGGTCTTGAAGAAAAGATCTTGCACAACACAAAAGAAAAAACCCAAACAAACCCAAACCAAAACTACCTCACAGCTTTCTTCTACATCTAATAAACTGAAGTTCATGAATGTTAAGCTGATATCAAAAACCTTCTCAAAATCTCATTTCAGCTCACCTGGTTTCAGAGTAGAGAGTTACAACCATCTTGGCCAACTCCAAAGTCACTGCACAGCCCCCCTTTTATCTTGGTTGATACCAGCCTATATGTGCATTTTCACAAGGTATTTCCTAATGCAAGAATTCAAGGGCACGGCTATCAAAGTGGTGGTGGTTGTTATTAAAAAAAGAAAGCAAAGCAATACTGAGGTCCATTCCCATCAGGGCACCACACACCTGAAATCATTCAGCTGAGAAGCTTCCTGCCCAAGTTACACACATACTGCAAATTAATAGGTCACTTATACCAAGGACAGCATAGAACCTGCTTATTTGAGGACTGCCAACTGTGCCCAGCACAGCTTTGACCCAGTTGAGCCATGTGTCAGGCTTTAGGGATTGATAAAACTGGGAAGCAGAGAGGAAGAAGGCCTCCCATCATTTTCCCCATGGATGGAGGGGGCTGCACTCCCGCAAAGAAGTTCTCCCCACAGGAACTGCTGGAGGTTTATGCCCAGGACACCAGTGGCACCTTCATGCCCATCAAAGAAATGGGTGAGTGCAGGGAGATGGCACCCATGGTAAGGGCATGACACCTCAATCCCCAAACCCCAGGTGCAGAGGAAGATGCTTTCAGGACCCAAAGGAGCAGAGCAGAGCTCCAGCAGTGCCTTGCAGCAAGTGAAGGACCCGGGCACAAGCAGAAGAAGAGCATAAGTGGTTATTTCCAAAGCAGAATTAGTAGGCACTGGCTGCCCATGGCAAAAGCGTACTCCTCTGATTAAACAGAGCCCACTGGAAGTGGGAACTCCATTTTGCTGCCTCAGTTCCATGCAAGACAGGAGAAACTAGAAGTAGCAACTATGCACAGAACCCACAGACCTTTCCCCAGAGACAAAAGGGGAGGAAGCAGCAAAAAGCTGAGAACACAAACAACAATCAGTTGGACTAAAAGACAACACAACCCAGGACTTCTTAAAAAGAGAGGGAAAAAACCAAACAACCCCAAAACATGATCTTCAAAGCTGGGTAAAGACATATTTGATCAGAAAATAATGATTTGATGGAAATGAAACAATTTGCAAGACTGCAACCTTTTAGACCAAGCTAGAAGTGAAAACCACAGAGCAGTGCATTATTCAAACTATTCAGGCTCCAACTTGAGTTCCTTCATGTTTAAGGCCAAAAGGACAGACAAGAAATCCAGTGCTACAAGCCAACACAGTTCTTGGTTCACGAGAGCATTCTAAGTATCCTTTCTATAGAGAAAGGATTTGGATGCTTCTTGGAGAGTTCATCCTCCAGTTCACACACAAAACCTTCCAGATGATCCAAGTTTGGTGGTGCTAACGGGTTGCTGACCCAACTCATTAGCTCATCACCATGCACAGGTTTAGAGGTCCCACAGCAAGCTCCACCCCAGCCAGACATCCTGCTCCCACCACCACCCATCAACAGAAGATACAAGTGGGTTTGTCTCCTGCTGTAACCCGTGTCTTCATTTCACATCAGTTCATGGTGCTTGTCTCCAACCTAAAGAGGGGGAAAGCCTCACCAGTGAACTAAGACAACATCTCCAGCAGCTGAACCCCTTTCTGCTTCCCCTTGCCAAGTACCCTGACCCATGCAGGCAGACTCCAGATGTCAAAGCTGTGTTTTTCCAAGGAAACAGTTCCTTGGCTTGCTCAAGGGGCTCCAACCAGGCACCTGAGCAGTCAGTTACTGGGACTACACGGACCCACATGGAAGCAGCAGAGTTTTCAGAACTACATTAGATCAGCAACATCAAAGGTTCCTTCCAACCACTTTCTGGAGCAGAGCATAGGTCCTACAGGGGATTACTCTGCAAACACGTAACTCACTGGAGGAGAGGGAGGATTAGTCCTTATGAAATACCAGAAGCCATGACCAGAGGGGAATCTTGTGCAGTTCACTGCACGCAGCAGAGACAACTCAGCAGGGACTTTCCTGCTGGGAGATGTTTGAAGCAAAGGAGAAGAGCTTTACTGACCATCTACGTCCATCTGTTTCCTTGAAAATCTGCAAGTGAAGCAGCTAAAAACCAGATGGGCACAGGGAAAGCAGCACGATGGACATTTTAGAAAGGCATTGAACCCCCAAGACTAGAGGGCTGAAGGCATTTCCACATGCTCATTTCAGTAGAAACCAAGGAAAAACATCCGTAGGAGGAAAAAAGTTTTTTAAGGTTTCCCATGCCAAGGGTTCAACTCCTTAAGAACATCACTTTGCAGGGAGCCTTCTCCACTTCACAGCACAGTCAGGACTGGGGGAACCCCCATGAGCAACTCGGGGGGCCCTGGGGTACTTAGGTCAGCTTGAAGAGGAGCCCCAGGATGTGGGTGATGATTTCTAAGCCATCATATACTTCAGTTTCCAGCATTATTTATGATATGTCAAAGACCTAAGCTAGGAGAAAGCAAACTGAGCTTGAGACAAAAAGATGTGAACAGTTCCAAACAGGGACTGTTCAAATGAAACTCTTCAAAACACATCACCTTTAGAGGCTACTTTCCACTGATGCGACTGTTCATCCTCCACTACTTTGTCATGAGATTTTGGACTGAAGTTCTGCTTGAAAGAGGCAGAACCCCAACCATTCACACACAGGCCATGATGTCCAGAGGAATGGAGTAGGTAGAACCTCTTGAGGCACCATGATTTTTATTTTCCCAGGCAGGGACACACAGGTTAAGATCTAGAAGAAACCAAACACAGACACATGAAGATGAGAAAGGAAGATTTTGCAGAACACAGATTTTCTTCAGTAGAAAACCTAAGGAGTTTCTGCCAAAACCTTTAAGGCATTTTACCTTTCTTCTTGGTCTTCCAAGGCCAAAGAAGAGCTCTCCATAGGAAATACGACCTCTTCCCTGGGAAAACTGTACATATGTGAGCTTAAACCCTGCAGAGGCGAGCAGAGAGAAAGCTACTGCAAGGTCCCAGCTGCAGCAGTGCTGGACATCCTACAGATCCAGCACCAAGCCATGGTATCCAGAAATTCAAACTCTTGGGATTTTTAAGAAGTAACAATGGGTTAATTATTGACTCACCAAAGCTATTTTTAAACAGCTGCTGTGACAGAGAAGAACTGCAGAAGCTGTTACAGCATCAGCTCCCCTGGACTGATGGTCTCACTCAATCCCCACCATGCAATCTGGACCATCGGCGGACTTACAAAGTCCTCAGAAGAAAGAGGAAAAACATGCTGAATTCCCCAGCATTTGAATCATGTAAGCGTTTGCCAAGAATGGGCCTCCCTCGTTACAGTTTCATAATTCTTCAATCCTTTCAGCCTAACTCAGACACCATTTGGGTAATAATTAACCATTCCCAGTGCTCAGCGCCTGCTCAGTTGAGCTCTGCGTGTTCAAGCTTGGCATACAAGACCTTCAAAATTAAC
Organism: Pedionomus torquatus; assembly: GCA_013398155.1. Taxonomy (NCBI): domain Eukaryota; kingdom Metazoa; phylum Chordata; class Aves; order Charadriiformes; family Pedionomidae; genus Pedionomus; species Pedionomus torquatus. Next base: position 57,620 of record VZRU01013574.1, on the reverse strand, counting down.
AGCATTGTGAAGTTTATTTCTGTTAATTATGCTGTTTTGGAAGGAGAAGAGGAAGGAAAGCAATTTCCAGAGACTAGTGAGGGTTTTCTTCTCACCCTTCCCCCCACCCCCCAGCATCCTTCAGGAGAAGGCACTTCACACTCATTGTATATCTTTCCCCCAAGAAATGGGTTGTGGTTTCAATTCTGCATCCCCAAAAGTGAATGCAGCAGCGTGTCAGATATCCCTGCCGTCCACAGGAGGAGGCACAGCACATGCTCCTCACAAAGCCCTTCAGATGGTGGTGGTTAACTGCAGCCTGGGCTTTCAGTTGCTCCCCAGAGCAGTTCCTACCGCCTGCCTGTAAAGTCTCACACCACCACAACTTAACTCAGACCAGTGCCAAGATAAGAGAACATCATCCTGCTTTAAACATACAACCCAAACTGGAAGGAGATAGAAAGGATGGATTTTGGATGGAAGAGGCAACCAGGGACAAAGCACAGAATCTCTTCTCCCTCTGAACCCCACAACCAGGCTGCAACGGATGCTTTGGGAACTCTTCCCTTTTTCTCCCACACGTGTTTTCTTCCACCATACATGCTCTGCCCTGTGATGCCAGGCTGGAAAGTACGCTCTGTGGACAGAGCCAGGCCGTCCCCTCCTGCCACCACAACCGAGTGACACAGCCACACCATCCCCCAACACCACAGTAATCCAAAATGTTTTGTGGCCTTTTCATTTGGTTCCTGCCCCACCACGAGTCCCCAGTGCAGAGGCACCGGGGACTGAGCAAAATGTCAATGTCATTTGACCAGTGTCACATACTACACAGCAATGGCAATGGGCAACCCCACTCTGGCCATACAACAGGTCAGGGAATTTATTATTTGAAAAATTAAATTAAAAAATCAATAATGACATCTCTAGAAGTCTTTTATATGGGCAGAATAATCCTATTTCCTCTTTCCCCTGTGTCACAGGTTGATGTCCACCCTCCACAGTAAGTGTAGAGGACAGAGACAGTCCCATCAACTTCTCACCCAGCTCAAACTGGCAGCTGGAGGGTGCCGAGGCTGCCTCTCACCAGGGAGCTGTGGAGGGAAGGAGCTGGGAAGCACCAACACACAGATGAGAAGCCTCTGAGCAAACACTTAGCAGCAGATGTAAAGCAACAGGGAAACCATTAACTCCAAGGAGGCTGAGAACAGGATGGGGAGATGCCACCAGTCCATGGGCCCTGAGAGAAGACAAGTCTGGCATCCCCAACTTCCCACTGCCAGCGCTACCCCCCTCCCATAGATGCAACCATGCTGAACACAATCCCATAAACAGCATCCAGATGTGATTTGGGAGGGTAAATAATAGTTCTTGATCTTCTGACAATACTGCCCGGAAGGATTTGGAAAACTGACAAAAAGGCAGCTTTGAAGTTGTGTGTGATGTGCCAGGACTTCTACAGTGACACTTCCATCCTCTGTCCCACCCAGCGCAGGGGCTGAGCATCCTCCCCACACCCAGAGGTGCTGCTGCCCAAGGAAACACCAGCCTGAAGTTCACAGAGGGATCGAGCGTTCAAGGAACAGGGGACCTGGGTGCCGACTCTGCCATTTCTCTCCCTCTTGCTGCTCTAGAAGTCACACCGATGCTACCCAAGGAAAACTGCACTTCAGACATTTCCTCCGTTTTCTGGTCCAGGCTCAAAATACTGTGTGTGTGTG